>JAPYXV010000062.1:312130-571583 GCA_028533065.1 Trachops cirrhosus | reverse complement strand
TATTTTGTCTGATATGAGTATTGCTACCCCAACTTTTTTTTCCTGTCTGTTTGCTTGGAAAATTTGTTTCCAGCCCTTCCCTTTCAGTCTGTGTAGGTCTTTGCTCCTGAGGTGGGTCTCTTGTAGGTAGCATTTGTGTGGGTCATGCTTTCTTATCCATTCAGCTATTCTATGTCTTTTGATTGGAGCATTTAATCCATTTACGTTTAAGGTTATTATTGATAGGTACTAATTCATTGCCATTTACGTACCTGAGTTCCTCCCTCTCTCTCTCTCTCTTTTCCTTCCTTTCCTTAAAGCAGTCCCTTTAGCATCTCTTCCAGAGCTGGCTTGGTGGAGGTATATTCTTTTAGACTTCTTTTGTCTGGGAAGCTTCTTATTTGGCCTTCTATCTTGATTGAGAGCCTTGCTGTGTAAAGTAGCCTTGGTTGCAGACCCCTGGTTCTCATTACTTGGAATATTTTTTGCCATTCTCTTCTGGTTTGGAGTGTTTCTGTTGAGAAGTCAGCTGCTCTTCTTATTGGGGGCTCCCTTGTATGTTACTTCCTGTTTCTCCCTTGCTGCCTTTAAGATTCTCTCTTTGTCTTGAAATTTTGCCATTTTAATTATGATGTGTCTTGAGGTGGGCCTCTTTGTGTTCCTCTTGATTGGGACTCTCTGTTTCCTGGATTTGTGTGACTTTTTGTCTCATCAAATTAGGAAAGTTGTCTATCATTACTTTTTGAAATAGGTTTTCTAGCCCTTGCTCTTCTTCTTCTCCTTGTGGTATCCCTATTTTACGGATAGTATTATGTTTAATATTGTCTTGCATTTCTCTTAATCGTTCTTCATTCTTTCTGAGTCTTCCTTTTCTTGCTCTTTCTGGGTGTGTTTTTTTCTACTTTGTCCTCCAGCTCACTGATTCAATATTCTGCTTCATTGACCCTGCTTTTCATTCCTTCTACTGTGTTCTTCAGTTCAGAAATTGTATTCTTTATCTCCTCTTGGCCCTTGTTGATAGTTTCTATTTCCTTTTTCATGTTGATATAGTTTTCAGTGAGTTCATTGTAGTTTCCCTGTAGTTTGTGATGGCTCATTGTGAGCTCATTGAGCTTCCTGATAATAATTTCTTTGAACTCAATATCTGATAGTTGAGTTGCCTCTATTTCATTTAGCATTCTTTCTGAGGCTTCCTCTTTTCCTTTCATTTGGGGATTGTTTCTTTGTCTTCTCATTGTTCATGAGAGTTTTCTTGTTAGCCTCAGCTTCTTAAATTGATCTGTTCTAGTTCCCTGGGTTTATGGTGTGAACTTCTGTGGTAGAATACCTGTGAAATTCGGCAATGCTGTCTCCTTGATCTCCTGAGCTCACTGTTTTTGGGCTGTCATTTATGGTGGCTCTGTGTTTGTCTTTGGGTTTTGATTGTTGTTGGGTCTTTCTTTGGTTGGTCCTTCCCACCAGTTGGTTAACTGAGGGTCACTCTGTCCATCATCTCTTGTATTTTGTTGTGCTGGTGTGGGAAGGTTGTGTTGAAGCTGGTTCTTACATGTGTACAAGGTTTTGAGGATTCTCTCTTGCTCTTGTTCAGTTGTTTGTTCTGGGTAATTTCTCCACTATTTAGTTGTATTTGCAGATAGGTCCTGGATTGAGGTTAGTGTGGCTTCCTCTCCCTCCTTCACCTTCTTCTGTTGTTATCTGTTGGTTGTTCCTTTGTTGTTGGGTTTCCTCTTCCAGTGGGTATCCTGTTGTTCACTGCTTCCACCTACTCTTTTTTGTGATTAGTTGGAGGGGGAAGGCAAAATGGTTTAAGACAGCAAGTGAGTATTCTATGGTATTTACAGTAGCAGCCGGTAGAAAAGACATAGAAGATCCTTTGGCTATGTACAGTGTCAACTGTGATCTTCCACCCAACTAACCAATTTTTAGAGAGGATGGAAAGTAGATAAGACTCTTGTTGTAGGGGGGAGGATTGTGAGTTGGATTGTGAGTTGTGAGTGAGGTTGTGAGCGGTCTGATTCTGAGGTAGGGTGAGAGTAAAGGATAGTAAATAGGTGTAGTGTGTGAGAGAATGGAGTTAACCACTACAGTAATAGAGTTCAGGAAACTGTGAAGTAGGCTAAGATCTGGCAGGGGTGTTGTGTAGTATTTACAATTGTATGGAACAGCTATTATTTACAATAATAATGGAGCAACAATCATATGACAGAGTCTATGTAATCTGGATAACAAGAATAGGAAGTATAGGACCTTGAGTAGTGTGCTAATGGAACACAAGTGAAGTGAAGGACAGTACATTAACAATACACTCTGAAAGAGAGAACAAGGGAAACCTGTCAAACAATAGAATTTAACCAGCCAAGCAAAGAAGACCAAACAGAAAGAAGAGGAATACAAAAATACTAGTAAAGATGTAAGAATAATGAAAAAATAATAGTAGAGATATACAATAACTTGCAATTTCTCTGTAGTAGCAAAGAGTAATTTGTCTTGCTGTCTCAGCTGTTTGGTGACCCCTCTTTGGGTCCAACTCTGGTCTTTTCACAATTCCAGGTATTTTTATCTCACTTGTGGGAATTAAAAAAAAAAAAAGAAGGAAGGAAGAAGAGATAAAATGGGAAAGAAAGGAAGAAGGAATAAAACAAGAAAGAAGGAAAGAGGAAAAAGGAGTTGAAAGATAAAAAAATAATAATAAAAATAAAAAAGTAAAGAATTACTTTAAAAAAAAGCATCTTGCTGGCTTCAATCTGGCCAAACCAGTTTTGCTGGTCTTCCTGGTTATAGAAGCCTGAGGGGCTTTTCTCCCTTCCTGCTCCTCAGTCAGTCAGCCTCCAGCCTAGCTCCCCAGCAGCCTCTGGTCCCTCACGTTCCACAGTTCAGGTGCACACTCTTCCTGGGGCTAGCCGGGTGCCTCTCCCTGGGGCTTTAGGTGTGGGATCCAGGCCTTCCTTAGAGTGCACTCTCCCCAGGGTTAGGGGTATGGGCTTGGGGCTTTCCGTAGAGTGCACTGTTCCCAGGTTGTGGGCATGTGCGCTCAGCCAGGCCGCTTCCAGTCCTTCAGGTTTGGGTGCGCACCTTTCCCAGGGCTACTGGGGTACATGCAGGGTCTTCTGTGCCACCTCAGAAGCGCTGCCCAGCTGGGTGTGGAGGAGGCCAGAGTGGCTGCTGCAGGAGAATTTCCCAAACAGTGTCTCTTTCTTTTTGAGAAATTCCTCCTACTCAAGCCTGCCGCTCCATACAGAGGCCTAGCTTCTCACACTGCTCAATTCTCCAACCAGACCCGGGACTATCCTGTTCAGGGCCCATCACGGTCCTACTCTGAGCTCTCCCCAGCCAGCATCCACAGACTCTGGGTGTTCACAGCTCCTGTGTGTTTGCCACTTGGTCCTTACTCCCCTCTCTGCAACTTCAAGCAACCAGGTCTCTCCTGGTGCTATTCAAATCTTGTTTGGCAGGAGAGGGAGCTGTTGACCTGGGTCTCTCCCAAGAACCCTGTGGCAGACCTGGCTGGCACCTGGGGCTGCCACTGCCCTGGTTCCTGCTCTTGTCCCAGGGACCTTATTGTCCTGAAGCACTCTCCTTACCGTCTGGTTTTTCAATGTCCGCTACAATTTTTGGTCTCTTATTTTCATATATGCTGGGGTACTGTGGGCTGTTTGCTCTGTTCCTCCATAGATCAGCTAGGTTTTTATCCCGTGTGTAGGGGGAAGTGGAATCCGCTACCTCCTACCTCACCGCCATCTTCCCTCACTTATCATGTGCTTTTTATGTTTCATTTTATTTATGAGATGTATCACATTTATAGATTTGTGAATATTTTAACAACCTTTCATCCCCTGAATAAATCCCAGTTGATCATGGTGTATGGTCTTTTTAATGTATTGCTGGATCCAGTTTGCTAATATTTTGTTGAGATTTTAGCAACAGTGTTCATCAGGGATATTGGCTTATAGTTTTCTCTGTTGTGTCTGTACCCTGTTTTGGAATTAGGATAATACTGGCCTCATAAAAAGAGCTTGAAAGTCTTCCTTCTTGAATTTTTTGGAATAGTTTGTGAAGGGCAGGTGTGAGTTCTTTTTTGAGTGATTGGTAAAATTCAGCTGTGAAGCCATCTGGTCCAGGGCTATTGTTTGCTGGGATATTTTGATTACTGCTTTGATTTCATCAGTTGTTATCAGTCTATTTTGGTTTTCTGCCCCTTCCTCATTCAGTATTGGAAGATTGTATGATTCTAGAAATTTATCCATTTCATCCAGGCTGTCCAAGTTCTTGACATATAATTGTTCATAGCACTTTCTTACAATCCTTTGTATTTCTGTGTGTATTTTTGTGATATCCCCTCTTTCATTTCAGATTTTATTGATTTGGGTCCTCTCTCTTCTTTTCTTGGTGAGTCTGGTAAAAGGTTCATCAATCTTGTTTATCTTTTCAATGACCCAGCTCCTGGATCTTTTTAATGGTTTTTGAATTGCCATTTATTTCTGCTGTGCTCTTGATTATTTCTTTCCTTCTATTCACTTTGGGCTGTGTTTGTTGTTTTTCTAGTTCTTTTAAGTGTAGGATTAGTTCATTCATTTAGGTTTTTCTATCTTCTTGAAGTAGGCCTGTAATACTATGAACTTGCCTCCCAGAACTACTTTCACTGTGTTCCATAGGTTTGGGTTGTGTGTTCATTTTTCTTTGCTTCCAGGTATGATTTGATTTTTTCCTGGAACTAACTGATGACCCATTCATTATTCAATAACATGCTATTTAACCTCCATGTATTTGAAAGATTTTGTGGGTTCTTTCCCCTGAGGTGGTTTTCTTGGTTCGTGCCATTGTGATTTGAGAAAATGCTTGATATAATTTCAATTTTCTTGAATTTGTTAAGACTTATTTTGTGTCCTTCTATGTGGTCTATCTTTGAGAATGATCCCTGTGCATTTGAGATGAATGTGTATTCTAATGCTTTGGGATGGAATGTTCTGTAAGTCAATTAAATGCATTTGATCTAGTGTGTCATTCAAGGTTGCTGTTTCCTTGTTGATTTTTTGCCTGGAAGATCTATCTATTGGTGACAGTGGGGTGTTAAAATTCCCTACAATGACTGCATTACTGTTGATCTCTTCCTCAAAGTCCACCAAGATTTTCTTTATATATTTAGGTGTTCCTACATTGGACATATGTATGTTTAGAAGGGTTATATCCTCTTGTTGGAGTGATCCTTTTAGTATTACATAGTGACCTTCTTTGTCTCTTTTTATGGCCTTTGTTGAGAAGTCTATTTTGTCAGATATGTCTCGCTACTGCAGGTTTTTTGTTTGCTTGTTTTTATTTGCATGGAATATTTTTCCACATCCCTTTACTTTAAGCCTATGCAAATCTTTTGTTCTGAGGTGGTTATTTTGTAGGTAACATATGTCTGGGTGATGTTTACTTATCCATTCCTCTACCCTATGTCATTGATTGGAACATTTAGTCCATTTACATTTAAGATTATTATTGATAGGTACTTGTCCATTGTAATTTTATTCCTTTATACCTTGATTCTTCTTTCTCTCTTTATTTCTTCTTCCTAAAGCAGTCCCTTTAACATCTCTTGCAATGCTGGGTTGGTGTTAATGAACTCCTTTTGCTTTTTTAAAAAAAATCTTGGAAGCTTTTTATTTCCACTTCAATGATAACCTTGATGGATAGAGTAATCTTGGTTGCACAGATCCTTGCTTTTCATTATTTTGAAAACTTCATGCCAATGCTTTCTGGCATGAGTGTTTCTGTTGAGAAATCAGTTGGCAGTCTTATTGGAGCTCCCTTGCAGGTAACTGACTGTTTCTCTCTTGTCGACTTTAGGAGTCTCTATTTGTCTTCAAACTTTGCCATTTTAATTGTGATGTGTCTTGGTATGGGTCTTTTTGGGTTCATCTTCATTGGGGCCTTCTGTGCTTCCTATACTTGCATGTCTTTTTGCTTCACCAGGTTAGGAAAGTTTTTTGTTGTTATTTCTTCAAATAGGTTTTCTATCTCTTGGCCACTTTCTTCTCCTTCTGGTATCACTATGATGCAGACTTTGTGACATTTTATATTGTCCCAAAGTCCCCTTAAAACTTCCTTCTTATTTTTAAGTCTTTTTTCTTTTTGTTGTTCTGATGGGGTGTTTTTTTCCTACCTTGTCTTCCAAATCACTGATTTGATCCTCTGCTTTATCTAGTCTATTTTTAATTCCCTCTAGTGTATTCTTAATTTCAGATATTGCATTCTTCATTTCTAACATGTTCTTATTAATATTTTCTATGTTATTTTTCATGCTGATGTTCCCACTGTTACTTGTAGTTGTTACTGAGTTTCTTTAGTATCCTTATAACAATTACTTTGAACTCTATGTCTGAGAAATTGCTTGCTTTAGTTTAATTTAGCACTCTTTCTGGGGAGTCCTCCTATTCTTTCATTTGAAGGTTGTTTCTTTGTCACCCCATTTAAGCTGAGTCTTTGTTTGTTTCTATGTTTGTTCTACTTTGCCTCCTATCTTCATTGGGTGGCCTTATGTGGTAGGAGTCCTGTGCAACACAATGGTGCAATTGCCTTCATCTCCTGAGCTGGGTGGTCTAGGAATGCCCCTTGCATGGGTTATGTGGGCTCTTCTGTTATATTTGGGCCCTCACTGTCATTGGCCAATTTGTTGGTGGGATCTCCCCTCCCATGGGCTGACTGAGAGGCTCAATTCTCTTCACAATTTTTACACTGTTATGCTAGTGCTGACAGAACAGATCAGGACAACCCACAAAGAAAAACCAAAACAAGCAAAAAAAGATGCCACCCTACAACAACAGCAAAATCAATGAAAAAAGAGCAAAGAATAATAAATGTGGAATTAGAATTAGAATATTATAAGACAAAAAAAATATGACAAGACCAAAGGAAAGAAAAATGATTATGAGAGGAAAGAAGGAAAAGAAACAATAAGAGTAAAGAATAGTAAGAGGAAGCCACAAAAGACAAAAAGAAATTTTTTAAAAATAAGAAAAGGAAGGGAAGGCAAAATGAAGTAAGAAAATCAAAAAATAAAATATAAGATATGAAAGAAAAATAAAGAAAAAATCTTGAAGAAAACAATTAAAAATCTATGTGAAAGAAAAAGTAACAAAAATAATGAAAAATAACAAAGTGGAATTCATCTCAGCAGAGTTTAGTGTTTGTCTGCTGGGTTCTCCCTTTGCCTATGACTCTAATGTTTTCTGAAGCTGGTGTAAGCCAATGTCAGATGCTGTCAACACCTAGCCCTAGGCAGCATATTCAAAGCTGCAAGTGGTCCACAGTTTGTGGCTGTCTCCTCCAGGCTTGGCTGCATCTGAGATGGGCCTTGCTGCTCTGCAAGGTTGGCTTTTTATCAGCACAGGGCCTAGTGGTGGGTTCTAATGTCCAAAGGCACTGCAGCATCCACTTCCACTGTCCTGCTGTTAGTCTGGCCACTGACCCATCTATTCTTGAGAGGTCTTCTGGTGGAACTGGGAGGATGGGTCCCCTGTATCTCCCTTGGGATATGTTTTTCAGATCTTAAGGAACACAGTGGATGTGTCCCCCCCATCTGCATGCCACACGTCTGAATCTGTTTCAGAATAATCCCATGAACTTGGCAGAGCAAAGCCTCTAGTAGGAAAGTGGGTGGGGCCTCCATAACCCAGAATTTGGGTCTGCCAGAAACCAGGAGTGCATTTTTGTGGTTCTCCCATGAGAGCCATAGGAAGAAATGCCAGTCTGGTCCCTGAGAATGTGTAAGGAATGACTGTGCTGTAAAGCCAGTTTCTGACACACCTGAGTCTGCCTATGTTGCTGTATCCTCAGTAAGGGTTAATATGTAAGTTGGGGGAAAGTAAGAAAAAAAAAAGATGCAGGGCTGGGGGAACAGGATTCTAGAGGGTGGGTCAAGTGGTGTTCCCCAGGGTGAGGTAATTGTTTTTTCCCTGGGAGGGGATTTCTCTTCTCAAGAAAAATAGCTTCCATGGTATGGAGGTGTGTCCCAGCACTGGGAACCCAGAAGCCATTCCCCTCTGCCTCTTCCCAAAGCCTCCCACTCCAAACTCTCCTCATGTGACTCCAGACTGCACTGCACTCCCTTCACCCACGCCCAAGGCGAGTAGCTGCAAATGAGACACCTGTACTTTTGCCCCTTGGAAAGTAAGAGAAAAAGTGGCTTTGTCTCCAGTGGGCTCCATCTCTTTCCAGTGGACAAACCTCTGCAGCCTTTCACTGCTGGATGCTACGTGCGTGGCTGATCCTGGCCCTGGTGCTGTGTGCTTGGGAGCCCATTCTGGGGTTCAGGCTTAACTCCTTTTAGGGGGTAGCTCTCACAGCTGGGCCACACCCCGTGAAAATGGTGCTGGCCTCTTTTGCATCCTTGCCCTTCCTACCAGTTTCAAGGTTGTTTCTTTTCATCCTTGGTTAAGTGTCTCCTCTTCAGGTAGTCTTCATTTGTTTGTTTATTTCAAATGGCTGTTCCCCTCTTTATTTTTATGTTTGGTTTGTTTCTGGGAGGTGGTGAAAGACAGATCCTCCTACTCTGCTGCCGTCTTGCCCCACACCCCTGGTAAAGAGGCATTTTAGACAGGATGATTTGACTGGTTGGTCTTGACATTAATTGAGACACAAAAAACTCCACAGGTAAACCTGTTTTAGAGTTGTTTTTGGTGACTGAGAAGAATACCGCTTTGTAACCAAAGAATTTCAGAGATGATGAGGCTTTGATGATCATCGATTCCTCTCCCCTTATTTAATAGCTGAGAAAATTAAAGTACCCCAATGACAATAGTAAATATTGATTGGGCCACAATTAGGATGAAGGCCAACTGATTCCCAATTAGTTATCTTTCAATTCTTAGGGCTATATAGGCTCAACTATATTTCTACACCATCTCATTTAATACACTGATGTGAATATTTTTTACCAGATTTGAAATTACATGTGTAGTTCATTTATTTATTTATCATTTTATTAATATTAATATTAATGGTGAGGCAAATGACAGGCATGTGCTAAGTCCTGAGGATACAAAATAAATAAGAACTTTCTTGACCCAAAGAAGCTCATTGTTTGAAGGAAATAATCACACAATGGTAAGAAGGATGGTGCCTAACTCAGCCTGGAAGAGTGAGACTATGGCATCAGGTTGAGTCTTAAAAGATGCTGATATTTTGGCTCTAAAGGGACAGGACAGATAGGTAGCTGACAAGGCATAGGTTTATGTCCCTGCTCTGAGTAACTGACATGGGTTATCTGAGTTTCAGTTTTACACCTGTTAAATGACAATAATAATACTTACCGGACAGTGTTCTTGGGGGATTAAACAGGTTAAATGTGTGAAGTCCTCTTGCAGATGTCTTTCCTTTTCGGAGAAAGTCATTCTCTGATCACAAGGCACTATGAATGAAATTGTCAGGTAGATGTTGGGCCTCTGGCTATCCTTAGTCACTTTCCTTTCTCTTCCCAATTTCTGGTCCATATAAGAAATAGGAAATAGACATGGGAGTTAGAAACAAATGAAAACATTACCTTAATTACTGGTAAACTAGACTAGAAAGCCGTGTTGCAGAACATCTGGAAAACTGCAATTTCTCTTCATATTCAGAGCCTGAAGAGTGACATATTTAAATTTTAATATAAATCAGTTTAAAGATAATATAATAAAATGGAAACATTTGGGCAGGGCAGCAAGATATCTGCACGTATGCACATATGCACGTACTGGAATGAATTGGTTGCATGGTAGTTGTGGTAGCTTGTAGTGCTCTGAGAAAGTATTTTGTTTCTCTTCCATTTGTGCCCCTACTTGATGCGGTTTATACACCTCTGTCCTACTAAACTTAGGAGCAAGAACACAAATAGTATTGACAATGAAGTGTGGTGAAAGTGGTATATGTTATTTGCTGGAAGAAGCTTTAAAAGCTTGTGTGTGGTTTTCCATGTCTCTCTTCCCTCTTCCACCAGATAAAGACTACCTTATAAGCTTGGATCTTGAGGTGAAGATCATGTGGACAGAGCAGTGGCTGACCCTTGATACATATGCACCTTGACTAAAAATAAAACTGTGTGTTATAAAACACTAAAATTATTGAGTTATTTGTTACTGCAGCAAGACCTAGCCTGGTCTGACTGATCAGTAGTTATTAAATCATACTGTATATACTATTATTATTTAGCCCAACAAGTCATATTTCTTTGTTAAATCCTCACTTGTTTAGATTTTGTGGTTTAGGAGGGGGCTTCCTTTTTTGGTTTGTTTTTGAAATTTTGCACATAGGAATTTTGCATGGCTACTCCTTATTCATCAAAACAAGATATGATGAAAATAAACATCTAATTTTTCTAATTTATAATTTTTTGCAGTTTATTTTTCATACTTCCCTGTATTTGAATTTTCTACTCTAATAAGCAACATAGAAGTTTGTGATGTTTATCTTATAGATTAGTCTTTGTCTTTGATGTATGACTGAACAAAATCAAGAATTGCATCTACTGTGTGTTGTTCCCTGCCTATGGCACACAAAATAACTCCTAGGAAGTGCAAAAAAGAATGTAGTCAAATGATTAATTTAGCATCCAGTGAGTTTTATAAGAAGTTCTGATTTTAGAATTTTGAATAGTACAATTTTAGCATTTAATATAAATCCACATAATTAATAAATAATGATCATACAGAATAGCTCTTATAATCAGATTGAGTTAGAGAAAAGAATAGAGACAGAATCAGCCTTATCATCTTCACACATAAAAGAAACAAGATTTTGAATCACTTCTGTGGTTTATAGTGTTGCCAACCACAGGGCCTGACTTGGTAAATGAGTCCATCCTCCAACCAATAACAGCAATTGAACATCAAGTGTTCAAGAGACCATGAATAAATGCAAATGAAACAGGAAGGACAGATTTTATTCTTGATAAAATTAAATCAGAGATAAGATCTCATATATGGAAGGACTGCAAATGGCATAAATACTGGAAACTACATATCAGAAATTGCTGATAGGTTTTAGAATTAATGGTAGGAAGTATTAAATGGGAAAAGGATTAATACGATATTACAAAATAAATTAAAAAGCGATCTAAGCTGGCCTCTGCATTGTCCCTATATTCAGATTACAGCTGAAGGACAGCATTACTATAATTAGGGAAAATCCCATTGGAAATTAGCAGACTCAGTACAATGTAAATGTTTTTTAATGACTATAGAGATCCTGTAAGTGATATTCTCATTAATGATGCTAACTGCGTGGACTAACACTTCTTGTCACATTCAACAAGATCAAAGTTCTGCAAGAATTGTTTCAATTAAATTTCAATCTATGAGGAATAAGAAAGCTATACAATTAAGGACCACATACCCAGATGTAGGCATAAGTGCCTTTAGCTACTATACTTAAGAATCACATTCAAAGATGAGCATTATTTTACTTTGCAAAGTTTACATGAGTTGAAGCAGTGCTGTCTGATGGAACGTTCTGTGATATGGCAATGTCCTCTGTCTGTGTTATCACAGTAGCCACATTAGCCCCACATGGCTGTTGAGCAATTGAAATGTAGCTAGTGCAAAATAAGCAACTGATTTTTAAATTGTACTTCATTTTAATTAATTAAAATTTAATTTTAAATAGCCATATGTAGTTTCAATCTACTGTATTGGACAGTATAGTTTAGCAGGGGTGTCAAACTCACTTTCACTGGGGATTTTGACATTAATTCTCAAAATAGCCCTATTCTTTTGCTCTTAGTGGTGTAGCATAATTTTCATTTATCTAGACATCTCCATTGCAGGCCTCAGGAGCCTATTGGGTTCTTGCTTCAGCATAGGACACTTGCTTGAGCTGAGAACCCAGCTCTCTCTGAAGCTCTTCTTCTCTTTTAATTAAGTCCTGTGACTGACTTTTTATGTCTGCCCTCTGGCTGCAGGAGATGAGTTGTCTCTTTAAAGGCTGCCCTCTGACTCTCACACTTTGCTCCAAATTGTTGATTAATAGATTTGACTGAGTGTGACGGGTTCTGTCTTCAGTGAATTGGTGTCAATTAAGAACAGCCATCACATTTCATAGTCCTTATATTTGCTGTTTCTTCCTGATTCTAAAAGCCAAGGCATTGTACCAGCTAGTGCTTCCCTTTGCCTGTGTCCCTTTCTAGTCCACAAAAGACGAAGGTCTTAGCAATTGCACCTTTAGAACATGCCATGAACTATAAACACAGACCTCACACCACTGACAGACCTTGACTGGCATCCAGCCAGTGGATGAGCCACTCCGCAATTTCAGCCATAGAGTTTGCTTTTTAGAACCACTTCCCATAGCAGCAATACTGGGTCCTTGAAGTAGAACCTGAGATGGTGAGCCTTGTTCAAGTGATTCACTGATGGAGGTGGGAGATGAGCAAAACAGGATAGGACAGGGCAAAACTGAGCAAAACTGCAGTCTCAGCTGGAGACTGGCTTCCCTTGAGGAAAGCTCTAGCACACCTGTGGTACCACAGAATTTGTCCCACCTGGAGTTAAGAGGGTTCGCTCTTTTGTTCAGGCTGGGGAAAAGTAGGTTTATAATTGTTTGTATGGAAAATTATACAATAATTAATAATTACACAAGAATGAACTGTGTTTTGTATGCTCATAAATGTAAACCTACTTTTGCCCACTGCGTTGCTAACCTTCAAGGACAGGCAGGTTCATTTCATGGTATTTGTGCAGACAGAAAAATGTTCACAGAGCCGTTGGGATGTCTGGCATGCCTTTATTCACGGGCGGGCAAGCATGCATACTGCAAGCTGCGTGTCTATCTGCATATATCATGTCATGACCCTTGCTTCCCAGCGTGGCACCCATCGTGGCACCTGTTCCCTCGTGTGTCTCTCCTCATCATCGCCTCAGCAGGGAGTCCCTACCTGTTTAAGTACTAGAGGGGAACAAAGCCTGAAAACTGCCAGAACATTACATAACATAACATAATTCTGTGCATGCAAGCCCACTTCATGTTATGGGAACAGTTTATCAGACCAAGTCTCAAGGCTCTTAGAACACTACTTATCAGGCCCCTCCAAGGCTATGGGAACACTGCTTCCCTTAGCTACCCAGACACTTGGGTGAGGAAGCCAGACTGCCTCCACTTACCCTACACCCACCCTGTCTGTATTCTCTTGCTTTTCTTTTGTCTCTGGCAATGAGTCAGGTCTGCATTGACTGGTAGGTGTATCTCTCCAGGTGAAGATATCAGCTGTGAGTGTTCTCAGCCAACACAAAGCTGGGGTTGGGGTTGAGTGGTATGTGTGTTTACACCAAATAGTAAATGTCTTCTGGGAAGGACACCAACCTCATCCACTATGGCAGGAACAGCACAAACTTATATGCTTCCTTGGTAGGGTCTCTAGCAAAATAAGTTGAAGGCTTCACCAGGGGCCGAGGACTAACTAATCCCTGCACACCTCTCTCTATGTGGCTATGCTCACATAACCATTCATTCTAGAGATAATTACAGAGACTCATTATGTTGTAGGACTAACTGGTACTCTGTGAATACAGTAGTGATTAAGTTTATAGATTGTGAGCAATAGAACTGTAAGTGGACCATTACAGGAAAATGTAAATAGGTACTGTCAAAGTGATGTGGATCTGTGCAAGCAGAGACTAGGAGTCAGGAGCTAAAAAACTCCCTGGAAAAGTAATGTGTACCAGGGAGTAAGAGATGATAAGGGGTTAGTCAGTAGAATTTTCTATTTACATAGCACTCAGGTACCTCAATCCTAATATACAAACAATTGGTTTTGATTGTACTATAATTTAGGGGCATGCTTGGATTAAGATCTTGCAAAGGCCAAGGAATATAATACATTGTCCCATTCCAGTGATCTGTGTTTGACCCTCTGATTCTATAATGCAGTGTGTTCCTTTATTGACTTGAACAGAGAAGATTATGCAGCTTCTGTTCACTCAGCATTAGTATTCAAAGGCACCTCAGATGAACCAAAAGCCATTTCACACAAGGAATTAATGCTTATAACATGTAGGAGGGTGATGCCTCAGCTTCCCCTTACACAGAGGTAATTTGGACGACAGACATTTATGTTCTCATGAATTTCCTTCCATAGACTTAGCTGAGAGGTAACCAGGTTCCAGTGTGATGGATTTTCTCCTGAGTTTGAGCTGGAAGTTTATTATAAGACAAAGAAAAAACTATTATCAATTTACTAAAAAATACCCAGTTGTGAGATTGAATATAAAACATCTTCTATAGTGCCTTGCTTTCCAAGTTCCCTCTGCAATTAGTTAACATTCTCAAAGACGTCTGTTCTCCATTTTCACTAATAGGGTGGCTGATTGGATTTGTTCATTAAATGGGCAATGTCAAAGTCCATCTTTTGAAAGCACTGTTAGAATTAATTGGGAAGTACATCAAGGCTTGAATCTGGAAACTCAGCTTTGGAAATGAACAACTTTGTCTATCAGATGTTCTTTGTAGAGAATACAGATGAATGCAAGTAAAAAAATTACTGTACATTTCTTCTTTCTGTTTTGGGAGTACCTAAAATCTTTCCCTCATTTTCTATTAATTATTATTATAATTTTTGAAAAGTGAGACTTGTCTCCTAGTACCAAGGGATGCATAGATAAGGGCATTTTAAACTTTATTATGATCATAATGTTGTTTCTTTCAATAATATAATAATAAGCTAACTGGCATAGTAAGGAATTTTATTCTAGCTTTATAAAATCTTAAATCGATCCTTTATAGTCTCAGCCAATGCATCACAGATGAGAAAGCACCTTGAGAAAGTAAGCTGCTGTCTTGCAAGTCATGAAACAGTGTACTTTAAACCAAAAACTCTATGTGCCGATTCCCTTAAATTGTAATTCTTAGGTGTTTAAGACCTGAAAATGGGAGATTATGCCTTTCACCATTTCACCTAATGACCCTCCCTCAACATTTTGTTTTCCCCTTCAGAGTCCTTGGAGTCTATGTGTATTCATTCTTTCTAAGTTTTACTTTCTGATCCCCCCTCATATTCTTAACATCTGAACTTTGTAGTGCCTGCAGGCTTCTAAATCCTTCACTCTTTTCTATCCTCCTTTCTCTTAGATACATTTGATCCCAAGGTAATTTCATTTAGTCCCATAGTTTTTAACTATCTCTTAAATGTTGATCTACAAACATATATTTCTAGCTGTGATGTCTAGATTTATCTTGACTACTACTAGATTTTTATACCCAACAGTCCCTTTGATATTCTTACTTGGATATTTTTTATTTTTTAATAAATTTTATTGATTATGCTATTACATTTGTCCCATTCCTCCCCCCTTTTTAGTCTACTGCCATACCACCCTGAATGTGCCCAATCTCATTTGATCTCACTTAGATATTTAATAGTTGCTTCAAACTTAGCATTTCTAAGATTGAATTTTTAATTCTTTACCTTTTAAATAATCTACCTGCTTAGTCTTTGCCTAATGGCACACTCTTCACCTAGTTGCTCAGGATAAAAGCCTAAAAGTTATACTTGATTCTTCTTTTTTTTTCCTTCACATTTTTTTCATATAATTCATGAGCATTTATGGTTCTGATGTGTAATACATATCTGGCATGTAACTTCTCTTCACAAATTTATGTCCCCATTACTTTTTACATATCCTTTTCTATGCTTTCAGATTTCCCACCACCCTCTACAACCTATATTTTACAGAACAGTTAGAGTAATTACTTGGAAGCATAACTTTATTTTACTCCTCTTCTCAAACCCTTTATAACAGGTTGTTAAAAGGAATGTTTGGCTGAGACTTTAAGGCAATAGACAACAAAGGGAGTCAGAAGATAGAACAATTTAGGTATTTAAAAATTGATAGCCAAAAGCAGTTACATAATTCTAAAATTCATTTACCCATATCAAGAGTATAAAACATTGATTGAGATAAGAGGAAGACTCACAAAGAGGATTTTTGATGAGGCATGCTCTGAATAGAACCTGACTATGTGTTCCATCTCCAATTATCAAATGTGGGTGCCCTCATGAGACTATAGATTTTAACATAAAATGTCCACAGAATGAATGAAATGATAGACTTTTCTTATATTTTATTCCCACTTGAGAAATTTAAGTGGCTGAAGCTGAACATCTGAGTTGCTGCTGCTGGAGTCAAGCTCACTGCATTGGGTTTGATCTATCCAAGCCAAGTGCAACAGGGCAAAGAATTTGTGTGTATTTCATGTGGACCAGGTATGGGCCATGTAGGAGATGGAGCAGTCCTAATACTGTTTTAAATCCTGCCCAGTAGGCATAAAAAAAGACACATAGACCAATGGAACAGAATAGAGAGCCCAGAAATAAAGCTAAGTCTCTATGGTCAATTAATATTTGACAAAGGGGGCAGCAACATAAAATGGAGTACAAATAGCCTCTTCAACAAATGGTGTTGGGACATCTGGACAGCTACATGCAAAAACATGAAACTAGATCACCAACTTACACCATACACGAAAATAAATTCAAAGTGGATAAAAGACTTAAATATAAGTCATGGCACCACTAAAATCCTAGAGGAAAACATCAGCAGAAAAATCTCAGATATTACACACAGCAACATCTTCACTGATATGTCCCCTAAAGCAAGCACGTAGAGGAAAAAATAAACAAATGGGACCTCATCAAATTAAAAAGTTTCTGCATGGCTAAAGAAAACAGCATCAAAATGAAAAGAGAACCAACTGTATGGGAAAACATATCTGCCAATGATACCTTAGACAAGGGTTTGATCTCCAAAATAAAGAACTCATATGACTCCACTCTAGGAAGACAAAGCACCCAATTAAAAAATGGGCAAAGGACTTGAACAGACACTTCTCCAAGGAGGACATACAGAGGGCCTAGAGACATATAAAAAGATGCTCAATATCGCTAGCTATCAGAGAGATGCAAATTGAAACCACAATGAGATACCACCTCCCACTGGTCAGAATGGCCATCATAAACAAATCAACAAATAAATGTTGGAGAGGTTGTGGAGAAAAGGGGACCCTAGTGCACTGTTGGTGGTACTGCAGACTGGTATAGCCACTGTGGAAAATGATATGGAATTTCCTCATAAAACTAAAATGGAACTGCCTTTTGGCACAGCAATTCCACTGCTGGGATTATACCCTAAGAGCCATGAAATACCAATCCAAAAGAACCTAAGCACCCCAATGTTCATAGCAGCCCAGTTTACAATAGCCAAGTGCTAGAAGTAACCTAAGTGCTCATCAGTAAATGAGTGGATCAAAAAACTATGGTACATTTACACAATAGAATTCTATGCAGCAGAAAGAAAGTAGGAGTTCTTACCCTTTGCAACAGAATGGATGGAACTGGAGAGCATTATGCTAAGCGAAATAAGCCAGGCAGTGAGGGACAAATACCATATGATCTCACCTGTAGCTGAAACATAATCAACAAAAGAAGAAAGCAAATAAAATATAACTAGAGACATTGAAATTAAGAACAATTTAACAACAGCCAGAGGGGAGGGGGAAGGAAACAGTGGGAGGAAGGGTTTTCGGGAACTACTATAAAGGACACGTGGAAAAAACCAAGGGGGAGGGTGGAAACAAGGGAGGGTGGTAGGTGAAAATGCAGACAACTCTAACTGAACAACAATAAAGTAATTAAAAAAATAAATCCTGCCCAGTAGCATTGTTATAAGTAATAATGAGACTGAGGGGGAAATGACTAGCTAGAAGAAAGTACATCTCCCACAACACAGAAATTGGAGTCAAATAAACCTCTTGTGTTCTCTGAGGACACTACTATGTGTCCATGGTAGTTTTATTGAGATAAAGAATCAGCTTTAACACCTGCTAAGCTCAGAAATCAGTAGTCATCTTACATTAGTTATAATAAGTTAGAAGTTTTCTTTTTCCATTTTTTCCTTTTTGATCACACTTCTTTAAACCCGGTAGGGTCTAAAGCTTAGACCCTAAAGCTTAGAAGCTTAGGTTATAATAAATGGAGGGGGGAGGGGAAATTAAAATCTTAAATCAAGAAAAGGGAAAAAAAGACTGCGATAACCTTCATGGATTGTAGATTTCTCATTTACCCAAAGCCACAGCTGAGAATGAAGAATTTTAACTTTATTACTATTATTTGCATAGCTTTGTTGAGATATAATTGATATATATCATTCTGTCAGTTTCAGGTGTTCAATATAAGGATTTGATATACTTATATATTATGAAATGATTACCAAAATATGGTTAATTCACCCCTCTATCAGCTTACATAATTATCTTTTTCAAAAGCCAATGTCAAGAAGCTTTTTTCCTATTTTTTTCCTAGGAATTTTATGGTTTCACCTCTATGTTTAAATCTTTGATATATTTCAATTGAATTTTTGTAAGTGGTATAAGATAGGAGTCTAATTTCATTCCTCTGCATGTAATTATCTGGTTTTCCTGGCACCATTTTTTGAAGAAACTACCCATTCCCCATTGAGTCTTCTTTTATCCCCTATCAAATAGTAGTTGATCATATATGTGAGGGTTTATTTCTAGGCTCTTTATTTTGTTCCGTTTATCTATGTGTTTGTTTGTATGCCTCTGCCATACGAGAAGTGTGATGCCCCTGACTTTGCTCTTTCTAAAAATTGCTTTAGCTGTTTAGGGTCTTGTGTGGTTCTGCATGAATTTTAGGATTGTCTTTTCTTTCTTTTTTTTTTTTTTTTTGTCTTTTTCTATTTCTGTGGAAAATGCCACAGAATTGGAATTTTGATAGAGATTGCATTGAATCTGTAGATGGCTTTGGGTAATATTATATTTTAACAATATTAATTCTTTCCATCCAGGAACATGGAATGTATTTCCATTTTTTTTGTGTGTCTTCTTTAATTTCTTTTATCAAAGTCTTTTAGTTAGTTTTCAGTGTACAAATTTTTCACCTCTTTGGTTATTTTTTTCCTATTTTATTGTTTTTCATGCCAAATGAAATTGTTTTTCCTATTTCTGATTTATATATTTTTATATTTTTATTACCTTGCCTGATTTTAATGGCTAGGATACCAGTGCTATATTGAATAAGAGTGGTGAGAATGGACCCTTGTCCTATCCCAGTTTTTCGGTGAAACACTTTCAGCTTTTGACTGGTATGTATGATGTTTAGCTGTGGCCTTGTCATTTGGGCCATTTTTTTTAATGTTGAGGTAGGCCTTTCTATACTCAATATGCTGAGAGTTTTTATCTTGAAAGGAGGTTATGTGTTGTCAAATTTTTGTATTTTCTGCATCTATTGAGAAGATTATATATCTTTATTTTTTACTTTATTAATGTGGTATATCACATTTACTTCTTTGTCTATGTACAATCATTTTTGTATCCCAGAGATAAATCCCACTTGATCATGGTGTGTGATTCTTTTAACATACTCTTGAATTTGGCTGACTAGTATTTTGTTGAGAATTTTTGCATCTATATTCATCAGGGATATTTTCCTGTAGTTTTCTTTTCTTTAGTGTCCTTTTCCAGCTTTGGTATCAGGGTACTACTGCCTTTGTCAAATGAATTTGGAAGTGTTTCTTTCCAAGTTCTCAGAAGATTTGAGAAGAATTGGTGTTAATTCTTATTTAAATGTATGGTAAAATTTATCAATGGTAAATTTGGTCCTGAGCACTTCTTTGTTGGGAGTTCTGTAGTTAGAGAGTTAGTCTCCTTACTCATCATTGGTCTGTTCAGATTTTCTATATTTTCATTATTCACTCTGGTAAGTTGTATATTTCGAAGAATTTATCCATTTCTTTTCAGTTATACAGATTTTCTTGGTTTATAATTATTCCTAATAATCTTGTATATAGTCCTTTTTATTTTAGTTATATCAATTTTAATGTCTTCTTATTCATTTCTGATTTCATTTATTTGAATTGTCTCTCCTTTTTCTTAGTTTACCCAAACATTGTCAGTTTTGTTACTTAAAAAAAAACAGCTCTTAGTTTTATTGATCTTTTCTATTATTTTTCTGGTCTCTATTTCATTTTTTTCAGCTCTGATCTTAGTTATTTTTCTTCTGCTAACTTTGAGCTCAGTTTGTTTTCGTTTTTCAGTTCTTTGAGGTGTGAAGCTAGGTAGTTTATTTGAATCCTTCCTTTTTCTTAATGTAAGTACTCATTGCTACAAACATCTTAGAAATGCTTTGCAGCATCCTATAGGCTTTATGTGTTGTGTTTCCATTTTTGTTTGTTTCAAGATATTTTTTAATTTCCCTTTTGATTTCTTCTATGACACATTGGTTATATAAAGTATGTTACTTAATTTCCACACATTTGTAACTTTTTTCAGCTTCCCCCCTGCTAATGATTCTAGTTTCACACTATTTTGGTCAGAAAAGGTACTTGATATTATGCCAATCTTCTTAAATTGGCTAAGACTTTTGTTTGACCAAACATGTGATAGCCTGGATAATGTTGTACATGTGCTAGAGAAGAATGTGTACTCTGCTCTTGTTAGATGGAATATTCTGTATATGTCAGTTGGCTCCATTTGGACCAAATATTGTTCAAGTCCAGTTTCTCCTTATTGATAATATATCATTGTAAAGTGATGTAGTCATTGTTGAAAGTAGAGTATTGAAATTTCCTATTATTGCTACATTTGTTGTCTATTTCTCTCTTCAGATCTGTTGGTATTTGCTTAATGTAGTTAAGTGTACCAATGTTGGGTACATATGTGTTTATGGCTATTATATCCTCTTGATGAATTGATCTCTTTATCATTATATAAGACCTTGTCTCTTGTTATGACATTTGAGTTTAAGTTTATTTTGTCTGATATAATACAATTACCCCTGCTCCCTTTGATTTCCAACTTGCATGGAACATCTTTTCTTATCCCTTCAGTATGAACCTATGTTTTTCCTTAAAGTTTAAACAAGTCTCTTGAAGGAAACATATAGTTGGGTCTTGTTATTTTATCCATCCAGGCACTCTATGCATTTTGATTGCAGAACTTAATCAATTTATGTTTAGAAAATTATAGATGTAGATGTCCAGGTGTTCCAGCAGCATTTCTTGTAAAGACTGCCATTGCTCTATTATATTGTCTTTGTTACTTTGTCAAAGACTATATTTACATATGTTTATTTCTGGGCTCTCTATTCTGTTTCATTGATCTATTTGTCTAGTCTTACCTCAGTACCACACTGTCTTGATTACTGTAACTTTTTAGTAGTTCTTGAGGTCAGCTTTTTAGTAGGTCTTGAGGTCAGTTCAAAGTTGTCAGTCCTCCAACTTTGTTTATTTTCTTCAGTATTAGTTTGGCTATTCTTGACCTTTGCCTCTTCATATAAACTTTAAAGACTGTTTGTCAGTATGTATAAGATAATTTGTTCAGATTTTGATTAAGATTGAATTGACTCTATAAATCAAGTTGGAATGAATGGACATCTTGATAATATTGAGTCTGCCTGTCCATAAAAATGGAAGAGGTCTGCATTTATTAAGTTGTTTTTTGATATTATTCATCAGAGTTTTGTAGTTTTACTCATATAGATTTTGTACACATTTCATTTTATGATGTGCTAATGTAAATGGTATTGTGTTTTTAATATTAAATTCTTCTTGTTGGTATATAGAAAAACAATTGACTTTGCACATTGACCTTTTATCTTGCAACCTTGCTGTAATCCTTTTTTAGTTTTTTAATTGATAATTTAAAATTTTCTACATCAATAATCACATCCTGTGTGAACAACGACAATTTTCTTTCTTTCTTCTCAATGTGTATGCCTTTCTTTTCTTTCTTGTCTTATTGCATTTGCTAGGACTTCCAATATGATGGTAAAAAAGCACAGTGAGAAGTGACATAGCGGCCTTGATTCCAATCTTAAGGGAAAGCTTTTATTTGTCTCAATGGTAAGTATGATGATCACTGTTGATTTTTTGTTGTTATTCTTTATTAAGTTGAGAAAATTACTCTTTAATCCTAGTTTGCTGATAGCTTTTTAAAATAATAAATGGGTGTGAATTTTGTCAAATGCTATTTTTGTGTTTATTGATATAGTCATGTTATTTTTATTTTTTAGCCTGTTGATGTAATAAATTACAGTAATTGGGTTTTGAGTGTTTAACTAGCCTTGCATATTTGGGATAGTTCCCACTTGGTCATGTGGTATAATTCTTTTTATACAAGATTGGATTCTACTTAGTCTTCTTTTCTTGTCATATCTTTGTCTGGTTTTAGTATTAGGGTAATGCTGTCCTCATAGAATGAATTCAGAAGTATTCCCTGGACTTCTGTTCTTTGAAAGACATTATAAAGAATTGGTAAAATTTATTACTTAAAGTTTTGGTAAAATTCACCAGTGAACCCATCTGGGCCTATTGCTTTTTGTTTTGGAAGGTTATTGAGTATTGATTTAATATCTTTAACAGACATAGACCTATTCTGATTATTTTATTTCTTCTTGTCTGTGTTTTGAAAAAATGGCTTTTTCATTCCATCTAGGTTATCAAATTTGCGGGCAAATTATTCCTTTAATATTCTTTTAATGTCTATGGGACCTAAAATGATCTCCTATCTTTTATTTCTGATCTTAATAATTGTATGTTTTCTCTTTTTCCCTAGTTATCTTGACTAGAACCTTATTAATTTTATTGCTCTTTACAAAGAATCAGCTTTTGGTTTTGGTGACTTCCTGTAATGATTTACTATTTTCAGCTTCATAGATTTCTGCTCTAATTCTCAATATTTATTTTCTTCAGCTCATTTTGAATTTACTTTGCTTGTCTTTTTTTCTTGTTCTTAAAGTAGAAAAGTAGATATTGATTTTAGATCTTTCTTCTTTTCTAATATGTACTTTCAATGCTATAAATTTTAAAGCATTGTTTATGTTGTATCCCATAATTTTTAACAAGTTGTGTTTCCATTTTTCTTTATTTAAAAATATTTTAAAATTTCTCTTGAGATTTTTCTTTCATGTGTAAGTTATTTAGAAGTGCATTATTTAATATCCATGTATTTTTTAGTTTTCTATTTATTATTCTATTTTTCTTTATGTTAATTTCATTTTAGTCTGAGAAAAAATACTGTAGGACTTTCAATCTTTTAGATTTGTTCAGGTATATTTTATGACCCAGAGTGGGGTCTATCTAGGTAAATGTTTCATGTAAGCTTCAAAAGAATGTGCATTTTTCTGCATCTGGTTGTGGTCTGTAAGTGTCAATAATATCCAGTTTATTGATGGTGTTGTTGAGGTCAACTACACCCTTACTGATTTTCTGGTTGGTGGATATGTCTATTTCTGATAGAGGGATGTTAAAGTCTCCAACTGTGATGGTGGACTCATATCTTTCTTCTTACATTTCTGTTAGTTTTTGCCTCCTGTAGTTTGATGTTGTGTTCTTAGGTGCACATATATCACTTAAAATTTTTTTCTTTGTCATTTCTTTGCTCCCCTTTCTTTCTTTTTACTTTCCTTTCTTCTTTCCTTCCTTCCTTGCTCTTTCTCTGTGATATTTTAAAGTAAACCCTTGCCATCATGTCATTGCACATCTTTTTCTAAAAAAAATCTAAATAACTACATTATTACATTGAAGAAAAATATTATGTTCTATCTAGTCCATATCCCATTTCCATGAATAATTTATTTGAATCAAAATTTGAACAAGTTGTTTGCATTTTCTTATATTTCTTAAGCTTCATTTAAAGAGGAATCCCCCTCCGTGCCCCTCTCCCCAACCCCATGCTACTGACATGATAAAAACTGGATCATTATCTTGAAGAGCGTCCTACAGTATTATTTTTAATTCTATTATTCCTTTCGCATTCCCACAGCATTAACTAGCTGTGAGTCTTATAAAGTTGAATTATCTTTTATAAACTATTTGATTATCCTAATACATGGTAATATAAGAAAGATGGGATGCACATTTAATTCTTTCCCTTTTTGCATTTTATAACAATTTTCAGAATGATGACTCTTGCATCCAGCAAAGATAGCCAAAGACTTGTGTGAATATCAGCATGAAGTCATGGATTTTTAGATATTACATGTGTTTCAATCTATTGCTGCCATTGTTATTGTTGAGCTCATTTTATCTCACTTACATGGTAGTCTCTACAGGCACAATAAGAAGGTTGGGCTCATGTCATACCTTTTCTACCAAATGCCTTAAATCAACCATTTCTTTAAAAATATTTGTGCATTATTTATGCATTATTTGTATTATTTCTCCTTTAAGATTATTCATTGTTCTCCTAGACCTTTGCAGTTAACAAAGCTAAAAAATAGGTAATTTAGAAAACAATATTAAACTACAAATTCATACTGATATTTCTGAATCAAAGATTACAGATTTTAACTTAATTTTTTCAGGAATTGCATTAATTGTTTTTTTTTAATTTTTTAAAATTTTAATTGTTGTTCAAGTATAGTTTTCTGCATTTTACCCCCATCCTAGCCCACCTCCCAGCCTTCCCCACCTCCCTTCCATTTCCATCCCCATCTTGTTATTGTCAATGTGTCCTTTACACTTGTTACTGTTAACCCTTCCTCTTTCCCCTTGAAATTCCCTCCCTTCTCCCCTCTGGTCACTGTCAGCCTGTCCTCTATTTCAGTGTCTTTGGTTATATTTTGCTTGTTTGTTTGTTTTGTTGGTTAGGTTCCTGTTAAAGGTGAGATCAATGCTATTTGTCTTTCACTGCCTGGCTTATTTTGCTTAGCATAATGTTCTCCAGCTCCATCCATGCTGTCACAAAGGGTAGGAGCTCCTTCTTTCTTTCAGCTGCATAGAATTCCATTGTGTAAATGTACCATAGTTTTTTTATCCATTTATTTACTGATGGGCAACTAGGTTGCGTCCAGCACTTGTCTATTGTAAATTGTGCTGCTATGAACATCGGAGTGCATAGGTCCTTTTGGATTGGTGTTTCAGGGTTCTTAGGATATAATCCTAGCAGTGGAATTGCTGGGTCAAAAGGCAGTTCCATTTTTAGTTTTATGAGAAAATTCCATACTGTTTCCCATAGTGGTTGTACCAGTCTACAATCCCACCAACAGTGTACTAGGATTCCCTTTTCTCCACAACCTCCCCAACACTTGTTTTTTGTTGCTTTATGATGGCCATTCTGTCTGGTGTGAAGTGGTATCTCATTGTGGTTTTAATTTGCATCTCTCTGATAGCTACTGATATTGAGCATCTTTTTATATGTCTCTAGGCCCTCTGTATGTCCTCCTTGGAGAGGTGTCTATTCAAGTCCTTTGCTCATTTTTTAATTGGGTTGCTTGTCTTCCTGGAGTGGAGTTGTGTGAGTTCTTTGTTTATTTTAGAGATTAATCCCTTGTCTGAGGTATCATTGGCCAATATGTTTTCTCATACAGTTGGTTCTCTTTTTATTTTAATACTGCTTTCTTTAGTCATGTAGAAGTTTTTATTTTGATGAGATCCCATTTGTTTATTCTTTCTTTTATGTCCCTTACACTAAGGGACATACAAATTTTTATAGATGTATCTCTTACCTCTTATCCTGAAAATTTATTTTTTAAATACTTTTAACATTGATGTTTATATGTTGACTAGTTCAAAAATAATTCTACTAGTTCTACTTACAAGAAGACAAATGAATATAGTTTAAGAGTTTACATGTTTGATGGATGTTGTGTTGCTCCTGATGTGTAAGCCCCATTAGGGATTTAATGTCAACTTACTGACTTAAAATACTTATCTATGTGTTTATGATTCTTCTGTAAAGAAAAACTTGAGCTTATTAACCATTGGTTGATATATACTTTCTTCAATTTCCATTTATTATTTTTTTAAGTTGTTTTGTTTTCCATTTTTTTGTTTGATTTTTAAATTAATGTAAAACATTTATGCACCTCCAAAGTTAAACTATAAAATAAGTACATTGAGAAAGAGCTTGCTTGCACATTTGTTTTTATGTCCCATTCTCTCCCTCCTTAGTAGGAAACAAGTTTTAATTAGTCTTTAGCTTATTCTTCCATTATTTTTTAGAGAATATTAGCTAACATGTGCCTATATTTTTCCCACTTCTTACACAAAAGCGAGTATCTTCATTGTTTAATGCCTTGTACATTCACATAACATTGTATTTTTTGCTAGTCCTTCTTAGAAATAGATCCCTAGACACAAGATTGCTAGCTAGGTCAAAGAATAAGTCTATACAAAATTTTACTAGTTATTTCCAAATTCTCTTCATTAGTTATATCATTTTTCATTTGAGAAGATTTTGAAAATACAGGTTTCCTAGCCTCTGACCTACTGAGTTAGAGCAGTGAGATTTGGATTCCCAGGTGATTTGGATAATGACTAAGGTCTGGGTAGTCCTTTCCAAAGGAAATTTTTAAGGCCAACTGTAAACTAAGTACAATTAATTGCTAACTTGAAATGTGCTAGGTGCTGTGCTGGACACTGGTGAGAGAAAATCTAAGATAAATATCACATAGTCTCTTTTGGTGACTAGATAATGGAGGAGAAACACTCATAAGCAAGTCACTGTGACCTGTTGTGATTGCTGGTAAAACAGAGATGTATACACAGTGCTAAGGGAGAACCAAAGAGTGAATGACTCTTTAGGAAAATGCTACCTGGGATAGATTCAGATATACTGTTCCAAACAGAAGCTGAAGTATGCATTTAACAAACTCTTTTTAAAAAATCATTTAATAAAGTGTCCTTCCTGAGAAAAAATAAATCGTGAGTCTAACTATGAATATATCCCCTTTGTACTCTTATTTACTTAGTTTATTCTTTGATATAGCTTCCAATTGTCAAGTTGAAACTACCATGGACACCTATGGATACCTATGGACACCTATGGACACCTATGGATACCTATGGACACCTATGGACACCTATGCTCATAATCATGAGCATACTGTGTTGTGTGTGAAATAAATAGTCATTCATGGAGTTGACAGGAGAGAAGATAAAAGTCAATAAAAAGAGAATTATTTATTAAAAAGATCTAATGTTACAAGAACAGTACACAGAATTATTATTCGACTGTGCCTTCCACATGGTATATACCCTTATATATATAGTACATATATACAGACTGTATACAATATATTTAACGGTTTGACATGGGGTCCACAGTACCTTAATTTGAATATGCAAACGTTTCACTTTCATGGAATTTTTAATTGTGAAGAGCGTTTTTGTCTTCATAGTTCAATTGACATTATACAAAAATACAGTCTCTTCAGTGATTTAAGACTGTGTGATTATGATCCCATCCAAGAAAAAGCTCACTCAGTATTGCAGCTGAAAACCAATGTACCTTGATAAGGAATGCTGTTTTGTTTTCTACAAAGTAACAAGTATGCAATATATAAGTACATAAACATTTCAAACCTATTTTTAAAAGTAGGTTTATGATGCAAAATACATATTTTGTGTATGTAGAGTAGAAACATCCCGTATCTTTGATTCCTGTAAGAATACAACATCAGACATTCTATATTTAAATATTCTGTCAGATATGTACCATCCATCAGCTAGTTGAAAAAACTGGTTAATTTGAATTTGCCATGTACTAACATTATGTCTTTGGGGGTTTTGGTTTATAAGCGTTACACTAACTCGTGTATAAAACACCATGGAAAATGAAGAAAATGGTTTGATGAATCAAATATGAAGTAAAAATTATTGCCCACTCTTTAATATTCTTGCTGCATTTTTTCTGATGCACATTTTGCTCCTGCAAGCTGTACTATACTTGAGAAAACCCACAGTTTGTCTGCCTAATAGTTAGCATCTCTCTATCTGCAAAGCCAGCCTCTCCCACTACAGAGGAGGTGTTCAAGGAAGTCTACTTGGTCACCATTGTTCACTGACTTCAAGATTCACAATCTTTAGTTTACTATAATAATCTGTTAACTAAAATAGTCTTTTAAATCACTTATTAATTAGGGGCGTCTTGGACATAATTCATCCAAAAGAGAAGGTGTAACCAGCATAAATAGTTATGCTGTGGCTCTGAAATCAATCTTTTAGCATATTCAGAACAGAAACTCCAATCTCTTCTCTGATTCTACTGGTATTAACCTTTAGAGCCACGAGTTTGAGCTCAATATGCTTCATTTTGCTTCCTGTTAAAGATGGAAGTTGAATTAACAGCTTTAGATTTTATAAGAGAAGTTGCATTTTATTCTCATATTAACATCACCTGTTAACATCCAGGCAGTTCTTTGGGATATGACTGCGATTACTCTCCCTCAGGCATCTTCCTGGGTGTGATGTGAGCTCTGGCAAGTTCTCATGTTGGGTAGAACTTCTGTGAGATATCACCAAGTGGAAACCTTTAACCTCACTTTCTAACAACCACCTAGGATCAATTGGGTCCAGGTTGACTCTTCAAAATAGGAAATGGGCTCACCTTGTACTGAAGCCATGTTTCTACAGTTTAACTAAAAAAACAATTTATCCTAGAGATTCTTGTTATTTTAACAGTTGGTAAGATTTTATAAGTGGTATGTGTACATGGAACTGTTTTAAAAAATGAAAATTTATTTGTTATACTTGAATCATTTTAATTTGCAAACTGTATATATATGTAATTATTTGCACAACAATTTTTCATTGTCCTTTAAATTATTTGCAATTAGAAGAAAACCTGGGACCTAATTCAACCTGTATTTTGGCAGTAGGTGGGAAAATGGGAAGCTGTATCTCTATTCATTTCCTTTGCAAGTTAGCACCCTTTGCAGCAAGTCAGTGCCTGCAGTTTTAGTAATCGTATTTTTGTGACTTTAAACTATATTTTATTATTAAAAATAAACATTTACTATATTTGCAACTAGATAACATAGTACTTGATGGCAAAACATCATTTAGATTCATTTGGACTCACTTTCTATTTATCTTGCACTAATATAAATGGCTTATTCCCTATCCTAATAACCTGCTCTAAGGATGCATATAGAATAGCACATTGACAAATTTTGCTATTTCACTATGCAGTCATACAATATTTTTTGAGAATACTTTTATGGACTTATCCTATAATGGACCACACAACTGAAGTATTTTTCATATCTCGTGCCGTTTTGTCAATTGAAATATCAGTCAAAGGGAAAATGAAAAAGTAGATTTGGAGTCTCAACTGAACACTTTATTCTCAGTTTTGCATTTGTGTTTGAAACAGATCTGCTGGAAACCACTTACTTAACAAATGGATGGCACACACTTAGGGTCATTAGTTATAAAATCAAATTCCAACATATAAAAAGTGAAGAATACATTTGACAGAAATTACACTTGCTTAAAAATAATCATTACAAACAATCTGCATATTTTTATTGGACCAAGAACTGTCCTCTCCATTGACAAAAACCAAAGAAAAACCTGCTGAATGAGTAACATCCCCCCCAACCTCCTATAAGTGCACCACGTGTCATCCCAAGTTATTAAAGCTGATCTCAGTGTCCTGGATCTCCACTTACACTACACTATTCACTGCTATTATCAAGGTAAAGCAAAGAAAAGCAAATTAAGTCTTCAGTTTTCACCAAGAGGTTGAGGGTATCATCAAAGCCAAGAGCAACGTTACTGATGATGAAGACGTGGAGAGAGTGTGGAGGGTTGACTGAGCACTAGTGATTTTTCCACCTGTGAAGAAAGAGAAGCAGTAAGTGGAGCAAATTATTTTGGTTTTACTTGAGCTAGGAAAGAGGTGTTTTTAGGTATGTAAGGTAAATGAATGCAACACTGGTTCTGTTTCTGATTCTCATCAGAAACAGTGAAACAAGGCATTGTCTGGGGTTCCCAAACGTTTTATGGAGTACTGTGTTAAGAAGGCAATGTCATGTCCAGCAAACGCATCTGACCAGGAGACTCAGTGTAAATTTCACCAATAACGCACTGATGGAAAACATCCCAGATTGCAGGTGTGAATGATAAAGGGATTTCTATAGTACCTAGTTGAGAGCATGGAGCAAAAATAATTTACAAAGGTTTGTGGCAGTAAGAATTTATAATTTAATTACTTCAGTCAATTTTTCAATTTAGTAATAATATCATATCATTTAATTTATTTAAAGGTCTTTGATTGGGTTGAAGTTTTAGTTGAATAGGCTTAAATTCTGGATTCTTATACCAAAGTTAGCAAAGGAGAGCTATCTTTCATCTCTCTAACTTAAAGAAGCCCTTCCTTCTTGAGTCCAAAACACTGTATGCAGCTAATGTATAAGGTGTTTGTTTGATTAGACTGAGTGATCTGTATTGATTAGTTTGAAGTGGTTTCTCTATAGTATCTCTACATAATCACAAACTAAGTACTACCTTAAATCTAACTTTAGGAATGGTTTTTCAAGCCAGAAGTCTTCTGAAGTGTCTTCATCATGATTTATATTAATGAATGCTTAGCACATGCCATGCAGTGTGCTAAGTAAGCCATTTATACATGTTATCTTTTTTGATCCTCACAACATTGCTATGCAATAAGTACTATTATCTATCCCCCTGTTGTAGATGAGGGAATTGGGCTTAGCAAGATTATAAAACTAGCTTAAAGTCACTGAGCTAGGGATTAGTGGAATCAGACACTCTTTTATATTGTCTCTCTTAAAACAGTGATTGGCCGTGGTTAAAACCTTAATGATAGATTAGTAATAAAATCTAGCACTCAATTTTGGAGTTATTCTTCAGTCAAGGTATACTGTCTGGCCAGATTAAGTATTAAAGGATGCTGGGTGTGATTTTAATTATAGAAATAGAGTCAAATGTTTACTTAAGAGCTGAGGAATCATTTGTTTGGTAGGCCACACACATATAAAAGCAACAAATCTTTGATTCGAACATTTTCATAGGTAAGGCACTGCTAAAACCTATGAATCAACATATTGGGAGAATGTTACCTTATTGAGACTTGTACAGAAAGGCACGACGACAAAGCCTTGTAGAGTGGCACATGAGTACTCAACTAAAAACTGTGCAAACATCTTTCCTATGTATTTGGGAGTGGCTGTGTCCTTGTTAAATCAAGTACATGGCATTTTGTAAAGCCATCTTATTTGCAGAATGCTAAATGGAGTATATATCTCAAATTCCACATAAAATCCACAAAACAAAACATTATTTTGAATTGATAACACAAAACAAAACAAAGCAAAACAAAACACAAAGCAACAACAACACTGAACTAAGTTTTAGTCCCAGCTGTAAAACGAACTAGGTATTTCACTTGAGCAAGTCATTCAACTTCTTAGGCTTTTAGTTTTTGAAAACTAAGGATGCAACCAATCACTGCTCATGTTTTATGGTCTAAGATACATAATCATATGAGTTTTCACTTTATGAAAACCCAGGAAATAGTTGCACTGAACAAAGTATTTTAACTAAAACATAAAAGTTGACCCTTTTGGTTTTTCATGAAATAGAAGTTTTGAGTTAATTAAAATACAAATGGGAGAATTGAGGTCTTTATAAGTACTTCCAAATTGGGGTTGATTTAATTCAGATGATACTTTAGAATTTGATTGTGTATGGGAGGAACATTGGAGTGTTAGAGAATAATAAACTACTAACTCATGAGATTGCTGTAAGGATAGAATAATATATGAAAAATACCTAGTGTAATACCAAGAAAATAAGTATAGGGCTCAGTAAATGCTCTTTGTATTCTTGTTATTAGAAATTTGAGATTATGAAGCAAAGAGAGTTGTCAGCTATTTCACTTTTCAAAATAATCTTTAGTCTTTGAAAGTGCTCTTCAAGATAAAACATTCACATTTAAACAGATCAATTGTGAACTAATCAATGTCCCTACATTACTACCTTTCTTGCTCTTGAAACTATGCTTTTATAAATGAATTATAAAGTACATTAACTTGCATGTGGCCACAACATATTAAAATTCTTAAGTCTTTTTATCTGAATTTCTGAAAAGTCAGATTCCCTGAATCTTACGGTTTTTTACTTTTAATATTTCCTTTTGAAATAATTTTAGATGTACCAAACAGTTATAAGAATAGAACAAATAATTCATTCTGATTCTTTAAATGTTTATGTTTTATTATTCTTGCTTTCTTATTCTCTCTATAGACACATACTTTTTTCCTGAACCATTTGAGAGTAAATTGCAGATATAATGCACCTTCACCCCTAAATACTTTTGTGCATAGCTTCTAAAAGTATTTTCTTATAAAGTACAGTATAATTTTTAAAAATAGGAAACTAATGTTGCCATAATATTATTTAATCTATAGACATTATTCAAGTTTTATTAATTGTCTCAATAATATCCTTTATCTCATTTGTACTTTTATGCGAAAATTCACTTATCAAGGATTATGTCAATAACTTTTCTTCAAAGTTCCAGTGTATCTTCTTATTTTCTTTCCTACATTTATCTCTTATCTCACTTTGTGGCATGAGAAAAATTTATATGTAATACTTACTTCTGGTCTTAAACCAAATAAAGAAGTATTTTGAATGTAACAGAGATACTTGCAGAGACCTATAGGAAATCACTTGATCCTTCTCTTTAGGTTGACAGATATGCTTGGGAATGATTGTTCAACAAACAGTGCTTATAACTACTCATTAAGGAAATGTTCATTACACATTTTTTACAAGGCTTTAATGAAAATTGATTAAAACATTCTTAGGTACACATTTACATATTTAATTAAATCTGTTGCTTCTTATTTTGACTACCTCCAAGAAATGGTTACATTAATCCAAATTTGTGCCATCTTCCCTTCCTTTAACCACTTTTCCCTTGCTGGTATAATAATGATGGGAGTGGTGAAGACATGTGGCCTTGGAGACAAGCAATCCTGGATTTGAATCCTGATTCTTCCACTTAGTCATAGTGTGATCTTAGACAAGATACTTAAATTTTTTCTGTAAAATATGAGTATGTAATGCCTTCTACCTCATCTGATTGTTACTAAGATTAAATAAGATAATGTATGTAATGTAATTATCACCATACTGACATATAATAAGGGCTCAGTAAAAGCTAGAAATTATTAATATTGCTAACAATGATACTTTTTAAATAATTTCTGCAAATCTAATGTACAGCATGGTGATTTTAGTTAACAATACTGTACTATATACTTGCAAGTTGCTAACAGAGAAGATTTTAAATATTCTCACTACAAAAAAGAAATGGCAGTTATATGATTTGATGAAGGTGTTAACTAAAGTTATGGTGGTAATTATTTTGCAAAATATAAATGCATCAAATCAACACAGTATGTACTTTAAATTTACGCAATGTTGTTTGTCAAAACTGGATTTAAAAAACCCAAAACAATAAAAATTATGCTCACTAAAATTTGTAATTTATTCCGAAGTCAATAAACATGATCAAATTTTAATTTTAAAAGCAACCCCTTTGAACTTTCCAATTCCTCAATCTCCATTATCTACCAATGAAGGCAGTCAATAGAGAAACAGGCATGTCAAACTAGAGAAATACCAGTTTAAAAGCAATATTTCAAAACCCAAACAGCAAAGTACTGCTTAGGACCAGGAAAGGCAAGGGAGTTTCACTACTAATAACATTAAGTGAAGACGTAATCTCTTTTCTGGCTTTATGGAAATTCTGCAGTTTTGGGCAGACTACCATGGTCTGTGTTAATCAGAGGATGATACAGAAATTAAAGTGTAACAGAGACCCTTCAAAATCCCTGAAACATGCAATCTATCATATTAATTTTGACAAGGTTTATATCATATTGATATTTTTGGTAGTCATCAAATTAAGCCTACTATGTCAAAACTTACCTGAATATGATGGCACTCTGATTTGGGAACTAGCTGTTCCATCCCCTCCTTCACTATATGCTCGAACTTCAATAATATAGACTCCAGCATCAGGGAGTGGTACTACTGCCTGAGGTTTCTGTGTTTCAATAATTTGATTGATGCTGTGGCCCTCTTGCCTATAAAAAACCTAGAAATAATAACAGGGGTTTAAATATTTGATATTTAATTGAGAATTTCTAGTGTTAATTGACTGTTTACTGTATGTCACACTCTGAGCTAAGTTCAAGATCTTATAGCTTAGACAGACACATAAACAAATGTAATACATGTGTTATATGCTGCAACTAGAAATATATAGAAGGTGCTATGAAAGTACAGAAGAAAGAATTTGATTCAGTCTGGGGGCTTTTCAGAGGAGGTGATGCCTGAGCTTATGTAGGAAGAGGTAAGAGGAGATTAAACTATACATCTAAGCAATAAGAAACCATATCTTTCGGGTATGGAATGGAGAGAAGACTTATGAAAAGACACGTGAAAAATGGGGCTACAGAAGCATGTAGCAAGGGGGCAGACACCGGGAGTCTTTTATTCTTGGTTGGTGAAATAAACAGTGTCTTGGGGGAGTAGTCAAAGCTATCATCTTTCAATTATTTGAAAGAAGTAAAAAAATGATAAATATATAAATAGTATACTCTTAACAATGTAGAAGATGACTGAGACATTAAATTTTTTATTATTTTTACTTTTACATTTGCTTGCTTTTTGGTGAACTGGCATTTGTACACATTGGATAGCAAAGTTAAGCCTTTTTGGATATCCATGGTACTAGAACTGAATATGTGTTCATGGCAGAGTTTCAGAGCAACAAATTAAGATACAGAATTATCCTGTTTACATATCAAAATATTAAGGTCATAGAGGTTATGTGATTTATATAAGCTCATGTGGCTAGTTAGGATAGGAATTACATTAGGTTAGTATTCTGATGATAAGCTCAGAGCTATTTCACTATATTGAATTGTTTCTACTCATTTACCTCCAATAAATATTTTTTTGTCTAATAATCAAGTAACAGTTAAGATATCTTAGAATGTAGTTTTATTCAGTTTCATCGTCTGTGTGCTTTTTCATAATTGTTGGTATAATGACATGATTGATTTGTAATGGAAAGAGCAATGGCTTTGCATCATATGGATCTGGATTCAAAACAAATCTGCAAAATAAAAACCATTTCCTACACTTTCCTGTTTGGGCAAACGTGGGCAAGTTACTAACATTTCTAAACCTCGAGAGCCTCTATTCTAGAGATAATAACACTTATTATAGGGCTCGCTAGGAGAATAAAATGAGAGGGTGCGTGTGATATACCTCACACAGGACCTAGTGTGTGGTAAATGTGATAGGAGAAAGCTACCTCTGCTTCATTATTGACAATTGTCAGTGATCAGTATTTCCTTCATAAAATATGAACTGGCTTTGGAAACTAGACAAAAAATTTATAATACTTTCTTATAAAAATGTGTTTTTAGCTTGAACTAACTACATACAAGAGAAATACTTTTATAAAAGTATTACTGATATTTTTATATATTGAACTATAACTGTATTTGATCTTCCTTTCTACATTCTGGTAATGCATACCCTCTTCCATTACACTTCCTTTATCATTCATGGATTTAAATTTACTTCAGAGAAGTAATTTCTGTATAAAAGTATAACATGTGTAATAATGGTAGCTACTGAAGTTCTTATAGGAAAGAAAGCCATAGCTTCTATGTAGTTGCAAAGTGCTAAGAGCATTATGGAATATTTACTGGGCATCTTATGTGGGCCAGGCATGGTGCTACATACTGGAGACTCATCAGAGAACAAGACTGCATGGTTTCTGCCCTTGTGGCACTTGTAGTCTAATGCACAGTGGAGATAGGTAACAGTGCAATGAAGTGTGATATTTACTGCAGTAGGAAACATATTTGGTGGCAAAGCAATATACAGAGTGGGCACTTAATCGAGATTTGGGGAATCAGAAACACTTTTTGAAAGATGTCTATGGCAGGTTCTTTTTGCTTAAAAATGACTTGTATCAGAATTTATGCTTCTCATTTTGACTGTTGCAGTGTAATGAATTAGAATTCTGATCATCCACATGAGGTAATTAGAAAGAAAATATATGGCAATATGAAAGTATGTAAATTGGTGAGGATTGACAGGGGAGTGACTATTTTAGCAGACATTGTTATTATGGTTCAATAAATTACAATTCTTATGAGAAAGAAAAGTGCAGCTGGTAATGCAAATCTTATTTTGCTGTAAAATCCAGAGTTGAAGAAAAATTTGTGAGATTTTAGGAAGGAAAGGTAAAAGAAGAAAAAATATCAATTAATGGTAACAAAAAGAGTTTGAGATTATATGTGATTTTTATTAATACATCTAGGGAGATGTAGTGCTGTGAGTTGGTAAGTATGTATACTACATGAAAAGATACATTAAATTCATGGTTAGTCTTAGGTGCTTCAGAGAATCTTGGCTCATTTTAAAATCCTGATTCAGAAAAGAAGAATAAGAATGAGAAATATAAGCAGGTTAAGGAGTTATCAAGACATGCCAGAAATAGTTATTGACAGTAAGGAGGTCAGGGAGTACTTAGAAAATCTTTGTGTTTATAGACTGGCAGTTGTGATTATAGCTATCTTTAAGCGTAAAGGAAATTGTCCAATGTATTGTCAAGACTATTCTCAAATTTTACCTAAAAAACTAAAAGCAGTGTATTATCCAAAGAGATTTTCATAAGCAAAACATTAATACAGAAGTGCTATTCTCAAAGGCATAATTTGGAAACAGCTAATCTATATGTCAGATGGTAATAGAATAATGGGGTGAGTGTGCTTCAGAATATAACAAAATGAATGTTTGCTGGTTCTACTCACAAGTGCCCCTAAAAAGGATGGATCCTATTAAAGGCCTATTCACCAACTGAGCATTTAGGGAATAGTAAATAGGGACAATTACTCTTCATTATAGAGGGTGAGGATTCTGAAACCCCATTGGCAATGGGTGTGTGATAAGAAGTCAGCAAGATGAATGGAATCTGGGTGAAAGGAAGTTGGAACCACAAGTGCCAGTGAGAAGCCATTGGCTATAGGGTGGCTGAAAAGCACTTTTAAGAATAGGATCTTGTTTATCCACTCATGTATTGAACGATACCTAGGCTGCATCTATATCTCAGCCTTTGTAAATTTTCCTACAATGGACATAGGGATGCATATATCTTTTCAAATTAAGTGTTTTCATTTTCTTCAGATAAATCCTCAGAAGTGGAATTGCTGGCCATGGTAGATCTAGTTTTAGTTTTTGATAAATCCACATATTGTTTTCCACAGTGGCTGCATCAAATATTGTCATTTTCAACAACATGGATAAACCTAGAGGGTATCATATTAAGTGAAATAAGTCAGACAAAGACAAATAACACATATTTTCACTTATAAGTGGAATCTAAAAAAGAAAAAGAAAAGAAAACAAACCAACAAACAAAGCAAAACAAGACTCAGAAAGACAGAGATCAAACTGATGGTTGCCAGAGGGGAAGAGGTGTAGAATGGGTGAAAGAAGTGAAGGTGTATATAGTCAATGATATTGTGATGTTTACACAGTAGCAGGTGGTTACGAGACTTGGTGTGGTAATCACAGTGTAAGGCATATAAATGTGAAATCATTGTATTGCATACCTGAACCTAATATAATAATATTGTATACCAACTATACTTAACAAAAAGAACGGGATCTTGAATAAGTCCTGGAGAAATAATGTACAGCATAGTGACTATAGTTAAAGAATAAAAAAGAACAAAATTTTCTTATGGGCAATTTTCAGATGTTTACCTGTGTTATGTGTCTTTCAGTTTACACACCCTCCTCCAAATTTCCATAAAGTCTGATATATATTTGACATAATGTACTCTACTTCTGTTTTAATTGCTTTATTATGAAAAACTTCAAGCATAGTTAAATGGAGAGAGGATAGTATCAGCCATCATATGTCAGGCTTTTTAATTTGTGGGAATCACAGGAAAGAGTCTGAGTAAATATAAGATAAAGGGAAGCTCTGAGATTCAGGAAATCAATGAGACTGGAATGGCCATAGACTTAAAGGTCCCCCAGAAGCTGGAGAAAAAACATACATGGGCTTCAGAATTCCACAGGGCATGGAATGCAATACGAATCCCAGTGCACATGTATCTCAAGAGTCTGGAAAGCCCTATCTGATATCTAAGTTGAATAACCAAACAAAAACATCTGTTTATGTAGGTGGATATCTCTAGCTGAGACAAAAATTAATTCATTTATTGCTTCATTCTAGAAGCACTTGGGGATAAAAAGGTGAGTAAGACAGGGTCCTTGCCTTCACTCATACATAGCCTGATTGGAGAGACAGTCACATATAAAGAGGAAGAGCAATGACAGAGATGAAGTGTCAGCTGTGAACAAAGAGTAGGGTAGTTTCACCTGGGACACCTATGTTAAACCTTATGTATTCTGCAGGTCATATGGTGTTTCTCTTCTCAGCTGAGAGGTGCCTAAAGCCAAATGGGTCTTCCAGGTAACATATACTTTCATTTGGCTCTTCTTGTGTTCTATGTGCCACTGCAGTTTGGGAGATTGCTTGCTGTAAATCTAATGATGTTAGATTTGTTTTTAGATGGTCTATCACTCTTACTCGCCATCCTCCTATCCCTAATCTTTGAAGGGTATATTTGCTTTGGGGGACAATTTGTGAGGATGGGGGGATGGTGTAGAAAAAAAAGGGACTAAGAAAACAGTTCAGAAAATGGCTTATCTGCCCTCCTGCAAAAGGTCAAATTCAATATCCCTGAGGATTATGATAGATTTGAGTGTGTGTGTTTGAATGTGAGGGTGGCTGCGATCCATACCGATTACAGTCTGTGAGAAATGCTGCTGTGTGTGTGTGTCTCAAAATAATCTTACTGGATATTATTGTACTTACTTTAAAAATATATTCCACTTTTAACTTCTTGTTTTTAAGCTTTAGGATTTTCTCACTTTATATACCAAATATTACCATCTCTGGTAGTTGAAAAGTCAGCTAACTGATGCTTTTCAGTCTAAATATTACCATTGAAATATGTTTAAATTCTGCTACAAATAATATTCAACTAATGATTCTGTCTGGACTTTAAGACAACAAATAGAATCTGATGTATGGACTAGAATTTGAAATTCAGCCAACTCAACACCTAGCTCACATATATTTTAAAATCAGACACAAAGTTTTTTCAGGAACAAACTATCTAAACATTTTCATATTTCCAGATCTCTCACTGACACAAAGCATGATGACCCTATGTGAAATGTTATATCTGTTTTGGAGCTTTCTGCCTCTCTCCATGAACTCTTTTCCATGCACTGTGCTGGCCTTAGCATTTTTTTCTTTGTTTCTTTGCTAATAGAAAATCTTCTTATCAAATTAAGTTATCCAGTCTTTGCCCTCTGCTAGCACTGCGTGTCTGCAGGGAGAGAATGCCGGGACACTCTGCCTTTGCTCTGCTGGTTCTGACACTGCTTTAGGGGGCCCCCTACTTGAATCGTTGCTGCTTTCCCAGCCCATTCCTTTCCTATGCCTTGTGCAGTAGGAACTGATTCTGATCATCGTGGCTTCCTTACTGCAAAAGTGCCCTTTCTAGGGATACAGATAGAAAATGATGGAGAAAAAACTGGTAGGTTAATGAGTCTTTTTATGCTTTGTTAATTGTACATCTTCACAATAACAGTTTTCAAGATGAGTGTCTACCCAAGAGAGAGAAGAAACACTGACCTTGTAGCCCATGACTTCAGATTCGTTGGCTAATGGTCTGACAGGTTCCCAGCCCAGGGAAAGCTGAGAGCCTTGCTGCTCCCACCTGAGGTTGCTAGGTGCTTGACTAGGGGCTGCAAAATAAAAAGGTAAAGAACTGACAAGGAGTCTTAAATACATTTTCTCACTTAAACCCTTGCATTTTAGTCTTGTGTGTTTAATAGTTGGCTGACACCATAGGCTTCCTTCCAGCTAAGGAAGGTTTTGCTCCGGGAGTGTCATTTTAATAGTTCCTCTCCTGAGCTTTTAAACCTGGATCCTTTTATCTCCCTTTCATGTCAGAATCGCTTAGCCTTGTTTCACAGGAAGATAACCTTTATCTCCTGTGAATGCAGAATTTTCTAAGCTAGTTTTGGAATTCAGATCTAAGCAATGAAGCATGACTATGAATCAAAACTCCCCTTCAACTCTGCTTATTATGTACCTCACATGGCTTTCAGAAATGTTAAAAGATGAAAGATGTTTCCCTTTAGTCTGAAACAAACAAAAAGCCCAGGTCACTTACGGGATTTCTTGGTGGTTGCACTCACTTCACTGCTAGGTGGCCCATATCCAGCTCCATTATAAGCCCTCACTGTGAAGTGATATAATGTATTTCCTTCTAATCCTGTCAGGATGACAGATGACTCATTTCCCCTAGTTTTGACTGTTTCTGCTGCATCTTCTTGTTCCATGTCTTTTCGATAACTAACCTGTCAACAAATTATCACATGACAGATTAATTTTAAAATTTCCCCTGTGCTGGTGATCATTTGAACTTTAAAAAAATGTTTCTCACACCCATCTGTGGGAAATGACTCCTGTATCATTCAATTAAGAGGTCCTACTAAAGAGGCCAAAATCACAGTCTTAGTCACCGCCCAATTGCATCTATGCTGAGCAATACTGAGCAAAGCAACAAAAGGTGCTACTTGAAGTTTGGTAGCATGAAGAACATTGAAGAAGAATCATTCAAAGAAATTGAAGAAATGCTCTTCTCTCACAGGCCATCAGAACAATTTACCATTCAAAGTCATGGAACTTTGAATGAATTATTTGAGATAGAAGAATGAAGAATTTCCTCTTTGTCCTGGCATAAAGGTGAATCATACCAGGTGTATGGGTTTAATAGAGAAGAAGTGGCAGAGTCCTCATGATAGTGGTCTGAATGTAGAAAAATCACCTTGTTACATGATGGGGGTGTGGCACAAAGGGACAGCTGTTGTCACAGCACAATTTGTGCATTGAGATGATCTTTCATGGTTATGAACTCATGGGGCTGGTCTCATACCAAACTTGATTCCTTTGAAAGATTCAGTAATTGCTTCTATGTACGTAAAGCTTAACTTTTTCAGACACTAAATCTTAACTATGTGTACGTGAACAGTTTTTACTGTGGCTAAGATAATGGAAAAGTAGTTCTCTTTTTCCCAATTAGTTGCTGTGGTGAAAAAAGTGTACCACTGAATCCATTTCATCCTCCTTCAAGTGCTTGGTCTACTGTACAGGCTAGAAGGCCAAATACCACATTTTTCACATTCTCTTTCAGGTACAGTTGCTGCCATATAATGTGGGCAGTGAGGAGTTTGTTTGAAACTTGAGCTATTCTGGAACATGTTAGGACTGCCATTTCCTGTTGTGGCCACAGGAAGTCAGTATAAGGTCTTATCTCTCAGAAAAAATAATATTGCATCACCATGCTCTATTAAAGGCCTCTGCTTGCCTAGATGCTGACTGAAGGCACAGGGAGTGAGAAATGGGTAGAGGAGGAAGGAAGTCACAAACTGTAAGTGCAGCTTTATGAAGTGAAGACTGTAATAGCCACATTTTTCTTCCTCGTACTGTTTTGTATATAAGCATTAAATAACTTAGGCACCTTCTTTTCTTCTGATGTTTATATATCAAGAGCTATGGGTAGGTAACTTTCTAATATAGTTCATTAAAGAAGGAATAAATTTTTACCCTGAGATAGACAGATTGACTGGCAGAAGTTTCTTTGGGTCTCACTCTCAGGGAGATGGTGAGTACATTTTCATTTGTATGAGATATTTGCACTATGTCAGTATGGAACATCACCATTGCTAATTGTTGCTTTTGGGGAGTTTTTGAATTGGGAAAAGCATGTATATGGATACTGAATAACCAAAAAGATAAGGTACATTAGTGTTCAGCATCCATTTTATGTTCATTCTAGTGTGTCTTCTTGTACTAAAGAAGGTGGAGAAACAAAAACTATATTTCCAAGAGTCCCTTGCGGTTAGGGATCTCATTATGCTTTCGGGTCAGCCGGTCAGATGCACATGCCTGAGATTTGAATGTAGAAGTGAGATGGAGGTTAAATGTCCACGGCTTCTGCTTTTCTGCAGGCAAGCATAGTAATGGAGTCATTATTTTCCTTCTTTCCCCCTGCTGTGGCAGCATTAATGAATGACTTGCTATCTAACCATTAGCTTTATAGGAGTCAAGAAGCAGGGCACAGGACATTTATTTTGTTGGTGCAAATCACAGCAAGCATGGTGAGATTCTAGAACTGACAAAAATAGCGGAGGCCTCCAGATTATAGTTGCTTCCTGAATGCAGTGCCATCCTGATCACAGTGGCTTCCAAAACATGGCAGTGGAGTGTGCTTCTGGGGTTGGTGGCTTCCTGCTTTTAGAGGACATCAGCGTCTTTCTTCCCTTATGGCTTGACCCTGTAGTTTGACTTTATTTAGTCATTCTTGAAAAATCACCCTTAAGTCTCTTAATTTAACTTAATAATTTTCTTAACCATTTAGCACCTATAATAAAATCTTCTTAAAGTAATTGAAGCAGTTTAGCTCTTTACCCTGGGAACCCAGGGTTCTGATACATCTACACAGATCTCTAATTTATATATACATATTTTAAAAGCTTGCTATGAAAATCAAATTCTTACTTCACATCCCTTTTCTACATAGAGCTACCTGCCATACAGATGAATGACTGAACTTCAGAAATTGGTTTGATTAACCTGGACTCCTCTAACACTGTCCTTTATATGATATTGGCCCCATTACTCCCAATTCTGATAACTAACCTCTCTTGCTTGGTCTCTGAGCATATTTTTAACTGAAGAACTCTAAGTTATTTTAAAAATATAAAGTAGACTGAGATACCATTGGATGAACAAACAGATATCTTCCCTTTCCAGTGATATATCTGATTTCCAGTTCTCTGTTTCAATGTTCTTTTATGGGTTAATTATTTTAAATTAATTAAATCTACCTATTTGAAGGAGTTGAGTTTGGTTAAATTCAGTAAATCACAGGTTTTGATACAAATACAAGTTTCAATACAAATTCTTGACTTCTAAATATTGAATGTTTGATATTCTGATTAATCGCCAAAAAAATGAAAAAGATAAAATATTTCCTAAGCAACTGATTATGAGGAAAAAAAAAACAATCCTAGCAGCACCAGCTAAAACCTAGAAGAAAATCTAAAAATATCCACATGTCATACCTTCCTAGCACATAAACAAAGAGGCATTTGGTGAAGCCTTCATCTGAAAGTAGGATTAGGATTGTTGGATTCTACACATTTGTTTTTTTGTCTCCTCTCTGTGAGCTGAAGGACTCCATTTGGAAGTAGAATTCTCTATTCAAGTTGATAGAGCAGGTAGCAGTTACAGTCATTTCCTCCCAGGAGTGTATAAAAATTACAACTGAATTATAGGACAATCAACCTGGATAACCATCTGAAGACTAGCTACACAGAAGTATATCCTGTAACTGAGGATATACAGAAGTCACGTTGACACTGGTAGAAGTGGCAGAGAAGTGAAAAGGGCTGGACTCACAAACATGTAAGGGGTTGAGAATCCAGAGAGATATCTCAGCTGCAGAGAGGTCTGGCCTGAGGAGCAAGGGACTCAACTCCATGCCAGACTCCTCATCACATGTCCTGGGAAGAGAGTCCCACATAACATCTGGCTGTGAAAATCAACAGGGTGAGTCTACTAGGGTGAGTGAGGCAGGAGACTGCTAGAAACACAGACATCTTCTTAAAGGGCCAGCACACAAAATCTTGCTCACAGGCACTGGTCTTGGATTCTAGTGGAGGTATAGCAGCTCATAGGGAACTGGAGCCATACAGGGAGAGATTGAGTTGTGTGGTTTGGGAAAGGCAGGTAGAGGGACAGTTGCCAATGTACTTGTGTTGAGTTCTTCTGTCATGCATTCACAAACACCGTCTTTCTAGGGTTGAGCTCATCCCTCCATATTAGCTTGGGGAGCAGCACTAGGCCCGCCCTGCCAACTTCCTGGGGGCCCATCCCTCCTACCTGGTGCACACAGTTGTGGTATATGCTAGAGGAGGCAAGCCTAGGCTCATAGTGCAGTTCTTGTAAGGATCTCAAGGAAATTCTCCAACTTTGGAGGTGTCAGAGACACACAGGGAGAGACTGAGTTGTGTGGCTTTGGGATTAGTGCATTTTTCCTTTGCACACTTAATTGGCACCATCATTCCTGTATAGAGCCCACCCTCCACACAATCAAATCTTAAGATGTTTTAACCTTATGAACTCTACTGACCTCATTCTGATGACTTCCTAAGACCCTGCCCGACCACAAGGTACATAGGCCCCAGGTGGGCGGTGGCTAGCCTTAGTGAACCCTGAGACTTTTGCTGACTGACTTCAGACCCAGCACTGACGTCAAGTTTGAATATGTAGCAACCTGGTGAACATTCAGCCCTACATGGTGACTCACTAAGAACCTGTCTCACAAAACTAGCATACCACCAGAGGCTCTTTCAGTGACTGAGCCTAATAGGAAGCTGGCAGGTAGAAGCAGATCTTGGGGTACCTTGGGCCTTTTGCTAAACTGCCCAGGCTCAATACTAATGGAAACTGGCCTTGTTATGCAGCTAGGACCTTTCCATGTGCTCCCAAGCAGAGCAGAGGCAGCCAGCAACCATGGACCACTCTGTAGCTCCTAACAAATAGCCCAGGGCAAGTCACAGGAAGCATCTGAAATTGACCTGCATCAAAGTCCCTCCCAAGAGGCCAAAGAATGACAAAACTGGTGGTGAACTTCAGACCACATCAGAGCACAACTTGATTAGCTCCACAAGTGGCCACCAAAAAGGAGACCTGAAAGGCACCATACACTGCTAGGGCAAATTTTGCTCTGTGGGGTCAGCCTTTATACAGCAGCTCATACCCTGTGGTTGGGATCAATGTGACAGTCAGACAGCCTGTGGGTCAACCCTACACATGGATAGGCCACCAGAAATCAAGATTACACTACAACAAAAAGGCTAACAAAACCCACACAAGGGACACTCCTGGAACACCTTGTTCAGGTGATCAGAAAGATTATACTAGTAAGCTCCACCAGATACCTACTATGTAAACCCATACTACCAAGACTGGGAGACTTAGCAGATCTACCTAATACACAGAAAAAAGTACAGAGAGGCACCCACCATGGGGAGACAAGGAAACATGCCTGAATGAAATAATAGGAAAAATCCAGAGTAAAAGAACTAAATGAAATGGAGGCAAGCACTCTACCAGATACACAATTCAAAGCAATACTTATAAGGATTTTCAAGTAACTTAAGAAGAGAGTGGATGAACTTAGAAGTTCAACAAAGAGATAGTAAATATAAAAATGACATGAAAACCATGAAAATGAAGAATATCATATCTGAAATAAATAATACACTAGAAGAAATCAATAGCAGATTAGTTAAAGCAGAGGATAACATCTGCAATTTGGAAGACATGGTAGCTGAAAACACCCAAGCAGAGCAGCAAAAGGAAAAAAGAATTAAAAAAAAATGAGGATAATTTAAGGAACCTCTGGGACAACATGATATCTAACAACAGCTGCAGTTCAGGGATACCAGACTGAGAATAGAGAGAGCAAGGGATTGAGAACCTATTTGAAGAAATAATCGCTGGAATTTCCTAACCTGGTGAAGAAAAAAAAGACACACAAATCCAGGAATTGCAGAGAGTCCCAAACAAGATGAACCCAAAAAGGCCCACACCAAGATATAGTATAAGTAAAATGACAAAAGTAAAATACAAAGACAGAATCTTAAAAGCAGTAAGAGAAAGAGAGTTAGTTACTTACAAGAGAGCTTCCATAAGCCTATGACAGGATTTGTCAACAGAAACATGTAAGGCCAGAAAAAATTGGCATGAAATACTCAGTGATGAAAAGCAAAGACCTCAAATTAAGACTACTTTACTCTGCAAGGCTATTAATTAAAATGAAGGAGAAATAAAGAACTTTCAGACAAGTAAAGCTAAAGGAGTTCATCACTACCAAACCAGTATTACAAGAAATATTAAAAGGACATATTTAAAAAAAAAGAAAGACAAAAACATAAATATGAAAAATAAAGATAAATATATACCTATTAATAATCACTGCAAATGTAAATGAATTAAATGCTCTAATCAAAAGTCACAAGGTAGCTGAATGGATAAGAAAACAAGACCCACATATATGCTGTCTACAAGAGACTCACTTCAGATTGAAAGACACATACAGAGACTGAAAGTAAAGGGATGGAAAAGATACTTCATGCAAATGGAAACAAAAAAATAGCTGCAGTAGCAATTCTTATATCAGACAAAATAGACTTTAAAACAATGGCTATACTAAGAGACAAAGAAGGACACTATATAATGATAAAGGGGAAAATCCAACAAGGAGTATAATCCATGTAAACATTTATGCCTCCAACATAGGGGCCCCTAAATATATAAAGCAAATCATGATGGACATAATGGAAGACATATGCAGTAACATAGCCATAAAAGGAAATTTTAACACTCCATTTACATCACTGGATTGATCTTTCAGACAGAAAATCAACAAAGAAATGGTGGCCTTAAATTACATATTTATTAATTGAAAGATTTAATTGATATTTTCTGAGCTTTTCACCCTTAAAGCATCACAATATACATTTTTTCAAGTACATATGAAATATTTTCCAGAAGCGATCACATGCTAGGCCACTCAACAAGTCTCTTTAAATTTAAGAAGATTGAAGCATATCAAGCGTCTTCTGAAACCACAATGGTATGAAACTCAAAATCATTTACAAGAAAAAAGCCCCTGAAAAACACACAAATAGATGAAGACTAAATATCATACTGCTAAACAATGAATGGGTTAGCAATGAGATCAAAGAAGAAGTAAAAAATATTACCTTGAAACAAATGAATTGTGTTCCAACATTTATGGGACACAATGAAAACAATCCCAAGAGGGAAATTCATAGCAATGCAGGCCTACATCAAGATAAAGGAAAAAATCTCAAATAAACAATCTAATCTTTGCCTAAATAAACTATAGGAAGAAAAACAAAGCCCAAAGTGAGTAAGAGGAATGGAATACTAAAGATCAGAATGAAAATAAATGAAATAGCATATAAAAAAATCAATACAAAAGATCAATGAAACCAAAGCTGATTCTTTGAAAAGATGACAAAGATGAATAAACCTTTAGCCAGACTCATTATAAAAAAGAGGGAGAACTCAAATAAATAAAATGAGAAATGAAAGGGAAGTGGCAATTGTCATCACAAAATAAAAAGAATTATAAGAAAATACTATGAACAATTATATACTAACAAATTAGACCATCTGGAAAAATGGATAAATTCCTAGAAACATACAATCTTCCCAGACTGAATCAAGAAAAAGCAGGAAATCTGATTACATCAATTACAACCAACAAAATCAAAGCAGTAATCATAATAATAAAAAAAAACTCCCCCAAAATGTAAGTCCTGGACAAACACAAAGCTTCACAGGTAAATTTTACCACAAATTCAAAGAACTAACACCTATCTCAAACTATTCTAATAATTTCAATTGGAGAGAAGACTCCTAAACTTATTTAATGAGGACAGCATTACCCTGAGTCCAAAACCAGATAAAGACAAAACAAAAAAGAAAATTATAAGCCAATATTCTATGATGACATAGATAAAAATCCTCAACACAATATTGACAAACCAAATTCAGCAATACATTAAAAAGATCATATACCATGAACATGTAGGGTTTGTTTCTGAGATGCAAGGTTGGTTAATGGCCACAAATCAATTAACATGATATAACACATAAACAAAATGAAGAATAAAAATCACATGATCATATCAATAGATGCATAAAAGCACTTCACAAAATTTAGGACCCATTTATGATAAAAAAGAAAACCCCTCAACAAAGTGAGAATGGAGGGAACATACCTCAACATAATAAAGGCCATATATGACAAACATACAGATGACATCATAATCAATGAATTTTCAGGGAAAAACTGAAAGCATTTCCTTTTAATATTGGGAACAAGACAGGGATGTCCACTTTCACTTCTCTTATTCAACATAGTACTGGAAGTTCCAGCCATAGCGATCAGACAGGAAAAATGAAAGGCCAAATTGAAAAGAGAAAAATAAAACTGTCATTATTTGCAGATGATATGATACTATATATAGAGAATCTAAAGAGTTCACCAAAGACCTGCTAGAACTGATAAATGAATTTAGCAAAGCTGCAGGATAAAAAGTAAATATTCAGAAACCAGTTGCATTTTTATGTGCAAATAAGGAACTATCAGAAAGAGAAACTAAGATAAGAATCCTATTTACAATGGCATCTAAAAACTGAAATAACTGGTAGTGAATTTAACCAAGGAGATAAAAGACCTGTACTCAGAAAATTATGACATTGAAGAAAAACACTAAAAAAACCCACAAATAAATAAAAGCATACACTGTTCTCATGGACAGGAAAAATTTACATAGTTAAAATATCCACACTATTCAACAACATCTATAGATTCAACACAATTTTTATCAAAATCCCAATGGCATTTTTCACAAAACTAGAACAAATAACCCAATAAATTTATATGGGGACCACAAAAGGCCCCCAGTGGTCAGTCCAATCTTGAGAAAGAACAAAGTTAGAGGTGTCACACTACCTGATATGAAAGTATACTTCAAGGCTATATAGGACTCCAGCAATGTGGTACTGGCATAAAAATTGACATATAGTTCAGTGGAACAGAATAGAGACGGGAACTAACCCCATTTCTGTGGTCAATTCATATATGACAAAGGCAGTAAGAATATAAAGTGGGATAAATGCAGTCTACTTAATAGATGCTGTTGGGAAAACTGACAGATACAACAGATACATGCAAATACAAAACTAGACCACCCTCTTATGCCATATACAAGAATAAATTCAAAATAGATTAAAAATATTAAATATAATATTTGAAACCCTAAAATTCTTATAAGCAAACATAGGCAGTAAATTTTTACATTTTACATTTCTTTTGGCAATATTTTTTTCTGATATTTTTCCTTGTATAAGAGAAAACAAAAAAATTAAACAAATGGGATGACATCAAACTAAACATTTTTCCACAGCAAAAGAGAACATCAACAAAATGAAAAGACAACCTACTGAATAAGAGAACATATTCACCAATAATATACATGATAAGGGGTTGATATAAAAAAAATTTATAAAGAACTCAGATAACTCAACATCCAAAAGCAAATAATCCAATTAAAAAGTGGCAGAGGTCCTGAATAGACACTTTTTCAAAGAGGATGTACAGCTGGCCCACAGACATATGAAAAGATGCTCAATGATGCAAATCATCAGATAGATGCAAATTAAAACCACGTGAGATATGACTTCACAATCGACAGAATGAGTATCATTGATAAATCAACAAACAAGTGTTGGCAAGGATGTTAAGAAAAGAGAACCTTTGAGCACTGTTGGTGGAAATGCAGATTGGTGCAGCCACTGCGGAAACAGTGTGGAGGTTCTACAAAAAAAATTAAAAAAGTGGAATTGCTTTATGACCCAGTGATTTCACTACTGAGTATATATCCAAAGAAACCCAAAACACTTATTTAAAAGAATATATTCATTTCTGTGTTCGTTGCAGTGTTATTTACAATAGCCAAGCTATGGAAGAAATCCAAATGTTCATCAACAGACAAATGGATAAAAAAGTGGTGGTACGTATGCACAAAGGAATATTACTTAGGTATAAAAAAGGATTAAATCATACCATTTAAAACAACATGGATAGACTTAGAGGGCATTGTGTTAAATAAAATAAATCACAGAAAAAATACCATATCATTTCATTTATATGTACAGTCTCAAAAACAAAATAAACCAATAAAATAAAAAAAGACATAGATACAAAGAACAGACTGATGGTTGTTAGAGTGGGGGGTGTTGTGGGAGAAGGGTAAGTAAGAAAGGTGAAGGTATTGAGAAATACAAATTGGTGGTTACAAAACATTCATGGGGATGTAAAGTACAGCAGAGGGAATAGAGTCAATAATAGTGTAATAACTATGTGTGGTGCCAGGTGGGCACTAGAAGTATCAGGGGATCATTTTGTAAAGTATATGATTGTCTAACCACTATCCTGTGCACCTGAAACTAATACACCATAATATTTAATGTAAACTATAATTGAAAAAATAAAACTTAATAAAAAGAAGTTGTTACTTTCACAATGAAATTATAATTACTTGCTATTTTAATTTTATTTTATTTCACTTTGATAGAGGATGAAAACAGAAAAAATACATATTTGGAATTTAACATAATGCTTCTTCAGTGATTCTTCAATTGTTATTGAGGTAATACCAATTGTAAGTCATGCATACCTTCTAAAGTCAAAATTCTTAATTTAAATTTTTCCCTATAAAAAAAATAAATTTTTCCCCATTATTCAATTTCTATCCTAACCCATAAACTTTGAACTCTATATGAGATTTATTGAATTGAGGTTAAAAACACTAAAAAAATTACAAGTATTTAAAACTAGACATGTAGATACTATCTTATCACCCTCACACAATTGTTTTTGTGTATACCCCTTCTTATATTTGGATTACATATGTTTAATATGGTGTGCCTATAATTTTATTCTCTAACATTATAGTTATATTCAGTATATAAATATTTTCTCTTTTTAAAAACAATATTGTATTATATGCCTTGTGTGCTATGTATTATTTAACAATTGTTTTATTGTAAAACATTTGGGTAGCTTCTAACTTTTGCTCTTTTAATTAAAATGTTGACATATTATCTTCATGTATATCATTTTCCACATATTGGATTAATTCCCCTATATAGAATCCCAGACAGGAAATTATGGAATTTACAATTACAAATTTTTATACTTTTTGATACAAAAATGCCACAGTGGTTTTCAAATAGTTGGTACTGCTTGCAACTTTAATACCTTACAAAAGTGTATTAGTCTAAGAGTTATCCCATACTATTTTAAGCTCTAGGCAGATCATGGATTTAGAGCCAAAAAGTCTATATTTTAATCTTAGTTTTCATATCTGTAAGTTGTATATACAATGGAACAAGTTACTTAACCACTGAATCATTATATCCTTGTTTATAAAACAGGTAAAATACTACTTACCTAAGTTTTATAAATATTTTTAGACAACTGCCCTATTGTCCCTCAACTACTTAAACTATTCTATTTCTAGATGTTTTAATATTTATGATTTTGTCATTTAGTCTATTACTTTCCTTTCTTCACTGCCCTTCAGTGTTTTTATTTCTGATTTTGTCTTTTAAAATTATTTTTATTTAAACTATAATGATATAATGATATGTAATATTATTAGTGGCAGGAGGAAGTTTGACTTCTGAATCAGTGAACACACCTAAGAGTGTAGATTTGTACCTCATCTTCAGGACGGCTCTTCTTAGCAGTTGTCCCATTTTTCCAAAGTTGATTCTCAATAATAATAAAAATAATAATAATAACTATGCAGATAGCATATTTAATTATCTGGAATGATGATTCTAAGGTATTCATGTCTCGCACAATCCCTTACAGGAAGTTACAGGATCTAAAACCCATGACTGCTGCAAAATGCAGCCGATGGTTTCTGGATGAGTTGTGAACTTTCCCTTACTTCTGTCTTCATTTAGGAGGGGAAGGTCACAACTTCTATTGTATGACTAAATGAAGATAGAGAAGTAGGGGAAATTCCAAATATATAGAATTCTTTCTAATATTTTATCTTCTATCTATTTTTTGTTACCTGTTATATTTTAAAAATACAATTAAAAGCTTCTGTATTCATTTATTTCTATATTTGCTCATTCAATATTGTACTCCTTGAATTTAAGAACAGTTCTTAAGTTCTATTTAGAACTTCTATATAGAATTTTAGAAATTCTATATAGAACTGTTTAAGTTCATAAACAGTTCTATTTTCTGCTGTTATTTGTGTTGCAAAAAGAAGTCTGATTTTTGTACCATTGAAAATTCTTAAAAATTATTAATTAAATTATTAAATCAAAATTTTTTGAATATGTATTATATGCTAAGCCATATGCCCACAGGCAATTGAGGATTAATGATGAGTCAAAGAAGACATAGTATAAGCAGCACATGGTGGCATTTTGGGGCAGTGACACAATTCTGCACAATGTATGACAACAGTGGTTACATGTCATCATATATTTGTCAAAACTCCTAGAATGTACAACACCAAAATTGAGCCCTAATTTAAACTCTGGGCTTTGGTCAATTGAGGTTCATTGACTGTAACAAATGTACCACTTTGGTGGGCTATGCAGATAGTGGGGGAGATGGCATGGGAGTTGGAGGTACATGGGAACTCTCTCTAGCTTTTGCTCAAATTTTATGTGTATCTAAAACTGCTGTTAAAAAGTTTATTAATTGAAAAACATAATAGCCAAAAATAGCCACTGAATGAAAAACTGCACAAATGTGAAATTGAGGTTCTGACAAACTACCTATTGCTAGATATCTACAATGTAGGATGGGACTCAATGCAGAGTGGCTGGTCAGGACAGCTTCACTAAGACAGCAACATTGAACTTTGATGGAGAGAGGAGTAGGAGCGAATGGGGCAAAGAGGGAGGGAAGGCAGAGGAGCAGTGTGTGCAGTCTGAGGGGAGAACAGGGTACATGTGGGCCTGAAGAAGGTCCAGTTAGCCTGGTGTGGAGGTTGAGTGTGAGGTTGCCTCAGTTTGAAACTGGAGACCAAAGACGGAGCCAGATCTTTTGGTGGGAATACACATGGAACATGGTCAAGTTTGTGTTTTGAAAAAAATCACTCAGCAGTCAAAAGTTTGTTTTAAAAGTATATGTCTAATCACTGTTTTGCTAAAAGCCTCCATATTGCACTTAAAATCAATTCCCAACATTTCACTATGCCTTACAAGGCCCTACGTGAGATGGTCTCTGTGCACCCCTCCTGCCTCATCTTTTATCCCATTGTCTTTATTCACCATCTTCCAGCAAAACAGGTCTCAAACGCATTCAGACCCCCAATTCGGAGTCTTTGAATTTCTGATGCCCCCTGCCTAGGAACTTCTTTTCTCAAAATGGTTATTTCCTTTTTAGCCAAGTTTAAGCTTCACCAAGAAGCCTCACTTGGCCACTTCTCTAAAGAAACCATTCCTCCCTTAGTCACTCTTTTTACATTATTCTGAGTTTTATTGTTATTATTACTTGTAATTATCACTATATGAAAGTACCGTAATTTATCTGTTTAATTGTTTATGTTGGCACCTAGAGGCACTCTATAATTTGTTTTAGTGAATAAATGGTTGCAATATGGAGAAGAGATTGGAAAGGGACTGGAGTGGATGTGAAGAGCAGCTAGGAGGCATGGCCGGAGGCTACGTAAGAAGCCTGAACGGGGGTTATGGTGGTGGACATGGAGGCAGGTATGGAGCCAAGTATTTACAAAATATGATCAACAGACTTTGGTGATAGATTAGTTATTGGCATGATAAAGAAAGAGTTGTTAGAATTTGTATTTCCTGAAACTCTGGGATTTCTATACTTTAAAGGCAAGGATTTTTGTTGTTACTTTCACTTGCTGGATTTTTGTTTTTTACTTTAAATTGTTGTTGTTGTTATTACTTTTGCTCCAAATATTCTGTTGTCTTGGCAGATATCTACTGTTTATGGGTCAAAAACTTTTTTTGTCTTTCATGCCTGCCATCTTCTTTCTCACCTTAAAATAAAACTTCCTTATTCATTTACTTTGCATTCTCAGATTACTTCCCAAGTTTGTACTCAGAAGCACTGGTTTAAATATTTAGTAGTATAAAATTTGCATTTCATTGCTTCTAATGAATATTTTATTTTAGTTACTTTGGTTTTGATTTTATTGCATTCTCTTCACATCCTAGATCTCTCTTTAAATAAAGAAGAAATAGTCTCCCTTTTTCTTATTGATATTTAGAATCATATGTTTAAAATTTTTCTTTTGATTTACAAGAAAATTATATGAAAAGATATTCATACTGAGCCTTTTCATTTGTATCCTTCCTTCAGAGAGTTTTCTTCTGTTTAATCATTCTTGGATCTTACCTAACTGATCTTTAAGTGTTCTTGGAAATACTGAAGGTTTACTTGAATGGTGAGACATCCATCGCTAGACTATATTTCCTAGACCAGAGTCCTATGCTTTGCAGGTAGATGCCAGGTTGTTAGTGCAAGCCTCTATTTGTATTCTCTAAGCAACACAAAGAAATCTATCCATGCCTGGGATGACAGACAAAGATTCATGGGTGACTTCAGTTTGTTTCATTGAAGAAAAAGATAAAGGAAAAGGAGGCCAGAGGCTATTGCATTGTATGCTTTAAACTAGAAGATGGGATTTTGAGGCTGAGGCATTGTGTAAAGACGAAAGGAAAGAAAAACCTAGAAAATATTACTAATACATTTGTTTCATAGCCCTCATTGTGATTGCAATAAGGATTCTGTGTCTTCTCATGGTTTCATGGTTAGGTTAAGCGAAATTAAGAAAAACTTGTTTATGTGCTTCGATTCAACTCATTGGCATTCCTAAATTGCAACTAATACAAACTGGGGGCTTGAAGCAGACATTTCCTTATGAGCCTACTTTCTCTAGTAATTCCTCACCTTCATATAAAGTTTGAATCACTGTGACCTTTTCTCTAATAATGCCTAAATTGCTTTTTACGTTACTCTTTTCTTACGTACATCTAAGTTCAGCTGTGCTGTTCTACTGAGAGTTTCAAAATCCTATGTATAGGGAGCATAGTTCCCATGGAAGATAAATTTGTTTTGGTCAGGAAAGTCTCTGCTAGCATCAGTTAAGTTAATCTCCAGTTTCCTAATCTCCTGAGTTTAACAATAGGTATAGTTATTAAATTGGCTATTCACAATCAATATTCTGAGATATACTGGTAGTTGGTATTATTAGATAGCATGCATATTAGTCATTTTGTACCCAGAGGTAATTTTACTATAGAGGATTAAATTTAATGAATCAAATAAGATAAATAAACAATGCTTAGTTAAACTTTTGAATATTTATGAGACAGTTCAAAAGTGATTAAAGGATATGAGGTGAGAAAGTTAAAATGCAGCAGGAACATAATAATAAATATAATTTACTGGATGAATTTGTATTTGTTTTTCCTAGAAGCTGTCATTACTATCTAAATAAAATATACTAAAGAAGATTGGCTATAAATATAATTGAATTTATTCTTGAGACATGTAGTTTAATGTAGGTCTTTTTTACAAATGTTAGTTCTCTTCCCTTCTTCATCTCATTACTCAAATTACCTAAAATGCAGCATATTGAATAGATAAAATTCTTGGACTATTTTATTATAACAAAGATACTTAAATGTGTTTTGCAAGATGAGCTATAAACATAATAGTCTCTTAATACATACTAATCAAATAAAAGAATAAAATTTTGATATGAAAGTTAACACTTTTCAGTAGGACATTAATCTTTAAAAAGTCATTGTGTATTTAACTACTTTACATGGTTTACACCATATAGGAGTGGAGTTTGAAGATGTATAGTTTTCATGTACAATACATATTAGAAAAGCCAAAAAGCCAAAAGTCAGTAATATGTCTGTCTTAAGGAATTTGAAAATAAATAGTACATTTTAAAGCCAAATAAACTAGAAAGAAGTATATAATAAAAGTAGGGGCAATATTTAATAAATAAAAAATGGAATAAAGAAAAGGAATAGAGCCAAAATTAATTCTTTGAAAGACCAAAAAAATTGGTACAGCTCTTTTGATCAATAGTGATTAAAAAGAGAGAGAATGGAGAGGGAGAAGGAAAGAAAACACAGGTTATTCACAGAAAGAAAATAATACCACAGATCTTAGAGAGTAAAATGACAGAGATAGAAATGGTGGCTGGGTAAAGCAGTCATGCAAATCCTGCCCGAGGTGAGAATTAAAAAACCTTGGAGAGCGTCCAAAAGCAGACAGAAGCTGGAGGAGACTTTACTCTTGACAAGCTGAAACAGTAACAAGGAAGTTTGTGGCTGTTTTGTTTGAGAACCGATGACTACCTTGCCAGAAGCCTGCAGCCTTGCCAGCAGAAATAGCAAAGGTTGGAGTTAGTGTAAGAAGGAGCAGGTGGAAACCTCAGAGAGAAATTCAAAAAGTAACAGAATTGTAAAAAGGGTAAGACCCCAAATCCAAGTACAAACTCTGTTCACATTCTTGGGTGAATGATAAAGCATGCTTGCCAGGGAAAATCACTGGGGCCAGGTAAAAATGTAGGCAGTGACAAAGAGAAATCTGTCTTTAAAAGAGCTGCATTTAGTGGGATTTTTGAGTTTGCTGATTTTTAAACTCAATGCATTCTTCAACATGCATCTTCTCAGGAAGCAGAAAAGTGGCAATGTAATGGGGTGCAGAACAAGAGTTCCCTGAAAACAGGAGAACAGCCCCCACAATCCTTGACTGGGGAAGCGTGAAGGGGATGATAGAGTTTAAGATACATTGTTTAACAATGGCAAGTTAATAACCATGTCTTCCTGAAGGGAAGAGGGCTGCTGCCCAGGGTGAACTGTGCATGTGACTGTGGGAACTCTCAGGGAATCCTGACAAAGCGGAGGTGGGGGAGGGGAGAGCTTATATAGCACCAGTGCGAAAGGAGGGGTGACGATGCCTGCCCCAGATGTCCATGCATCGATGGGAACTTTAGCCCTGACTAAAAATGGGAGCCGAATGAGGGTAAAATACATGGGGGAACTGGCAGACACTAACACATTATAGGAGAGGCCAGATATGAGGTCATGCAGGAAGTTCTGGTCCAAGCATTCAAAGGAGTGCAGGCTGAGTGAGAAGTCTGCCACAAGGTCTGGAGTAAAAGAAGGGAGAGAGCTATGCAGTCTGGAGTAAGAGAGAGGAGGTCTGAAAACCAGCAGTCTAGTGAGTCACCGGAGTTGGTGGTGCAGTGGGGGACTTGCCCACCCACCCAGATTTTTACTGGCACAAAAGTAATCTTGCCAGTAATGGATTTGTCTATTCAGCACAGCTATCATTTAGAATGGAAGGGCAGATGAAGTGCTTTCCAGGTAAGGTCAAGTTAAAGGAGTTCACCATCACCACACCCTTATTATATGAAATGTTAAAGGATCTTATTTAAGAAAAAGAAGAAGATTAAAACTACAAACAATAAAATGACAGCAAACTCACAAACAACAATTGAATCTAAAAAACAAAAACAAACTAAGCAAACAACTAGAACAGGAATAGAATCATAAATACGGAGATCATTTGGAGAGTTATTAGCTGGAGGGAAAGGGGGAGAATGGGGAAAAAGGTATAGGGATGTAGTAGCATAATTTGTAGGCACAAAATAGACAGGGGAAGTTAAGAACAGTGTAGGAGAAGCCAAAGAACTTAGATGCATAACCCATGGACATGAACTAAGTGAGGTCAGGGGGAGAATCACTGGAGGGAAGGGGAACCAGGCAGAGAGGGGTAAAGGGGAGAAAGTTGGGACAACTCTAATAACACAATCAATCAAATACACTCTAAAAAAATGTTGACCACAAACATAAGGTGTTGAGATTCTGCTTTCCTGGCAGATGAAGTTGTTGGTGCAGAGCCATGGGAGGCAGCAAGATGATAGATACTGTGAAAACACGGCGGGAAAAAGAAGTAGAGGTAGGACTGTTAGATTGTAGAAAAAAGAATAAAAAATGGAAAATACTGCTGAATATAAGAGCTATATACCCTTTTGGTTCTTTATGTGGATAAAACAATATATTCAGGCAAATATTCTAACATTTTTGAAAAAAATTGTTCATCTAAAATTTTGATAAGGAAACATCTGAGAAGTGGTTCAGGTTAGAACATTTCCTCAATGAAGCAATGTATCTAGAAGCAAATGAGAGAGACATAGTAAACTGAATAATTAATTGCTTTCTAAAAGAACTCTACAGAGTCGCTTTTCAATAGCACAGGGGAAGGGACAAATTAAAAACCTGAAATGTTACTTAAATTTCCTGCTAATTTTTGAAACACATAAATAGGTTGTTAGCCTCCCAATCTATGAAAGTGCCCCAAGAAGGAAATCTAATAAGAGGGACATGAAAGTTATTTGATTTAAATCAGAGTCCACAGAGTTTCAGAAAAAGAAGAGTAAAATTGACATATTATTTTGTTCTTACTATTTATTTTTCATATTCTTATTTTATATAGTCATAATAACAAAGCTAAAGAGAATCTGTAAAACAAGTGCCACCCACACAGCGTATGGAAAATAAATAGCCTTTGCTTTAGCCTCTTGGTGACTGGCTCCATTTCAGCTTCTTTTCCTCCTTTAATTTCTATCTGAAACTTCATTTTCTCACACACACACACACACACACACACACACACACACACACACACACCTTCCCACTTCCTGATAATAGATATTAAGTGCAATCAGCTTAGTCTGAGTTAGTGTCAGCCATCAGTGCGGTTCACTTGTTTTTGTCTCCTGATCTGATAATAAGAGTAAAATCCTCCCCCCAAAAAAACCCCAAAAGAACTCACCTCTCATCTTCCTTTAAAATGTCTCCTCTACAACTTATTTTATAGAGCAAAAAACACTTGGTGTATTTTTAGTGCAATCAATACGTGGAAATGGCTTGTCTGACATGTCTGAAATTGACTTCTGAGTTGCATACCCTCTGAAAGGTCTAAAATAAACACACACAAGTCTTGAACATAGCCCAAGAAGAGGCGACGCTAGGCGTGCCTTTTGGTGAGAATTATACAATAGTACAAGTTGTTTTGTCTTATGTTCTTCTTAATAATAAACACAAAAAAATTGGAATTAAAACTAGGACACTGTGTACTTTGCCTCTGCTACAAAAATACACTGTTGCTTATTGTTGAAATTATTTCAGCCATTAAATATAGAATGTTAATAATACTCTACAAAAGGCCATGAAGTATATAAGCCCTATTAATTTGGTTATCATGGGGGATTTTGTTTTATAGGCAGACTATACAACAATGTTAAAAATAATTATGTCTAGAAACATTTTTCTTTTTTCTTTTATTTAGTAACTATTTTATTGATTTATTATTTTATTAGGAAAATGGAGGACATTTTAGGAATAGAAGCATATGTTTATGCAAACAGAAACTTATGCCCATTTAGGGCATTGCCATGGGTTTATTCTCACTGACATTTCTTTGGAGGATCAGGATGCTAAGGAATCCTGGGGCAATTATGGAAATGAGAATTGTATTGTTCAAATGTCTTTCTCTCTCTCTTTTATTTAAATTTCCCATAAACATCCTTCATTATTAGATTGAAGGCAGGGACTAGATCTTATTAATATATGCATTTCCACTGCTTAGCATAGTGCCTGATACTTAATAAATGCTGAGGAGTGGAGGAGTGAAAACATGAATCGTCTACTTTTCATTGTCACACAGTTATCTGCTTCATTCTTTCTGATCTGGGAAAACAGAAAAGATGATGAGATCTGGCCTTACCTTTCTTTACTGCTCTTTCTTCCCAGACTGCCAAATGCACTGATTTTGTATGCCCAAAAAGGCATGGAGTTCTCAAAAAACCTTGAGTGCCTCTGCTCTAGGATTCCAGAATTACCATTCACAGGTCACTTAATGCTTCATAAACTCAAAACTGAAATCTAATAACTTACTTACATGGACTGATGACATGAATGGAAATCCAGAAGGGCCAGTCACAGTTAGTCAGGAAACAGACATTCAAAAATATAGCCCATTTTTAATTTTCAATCACATTGCTAGAAATTTTGCATATCTCAACATCAAAGCTCCAACTACCGCATGGGAAGCTGCCGTGGCATGGAGATGATGGTGCTGGCCCACAGATGTGGACTCCAGGGAAGGAGCCTGAAGCCGGACAGCAAGCAGCCTTGTACTCCAGAAGGACAGATAGGGATGGAGTGGAATTTCTGGACACTATTTCTGTTTTAAGGATGGCAAGTTTTTTTCTGTTTTGCAGAAGCCAGGAGCCTGGAGCTGGGGTGTCTCCTGTTCCCACCAACTGTGCAACATTTTAATAAAGACCTTTTCCTTCGCCACCAATCTTTGTTTAATGCCTGTGTGCAGCAGTGGTTTGCCAACTCCACTTTTGTTTGGTAACAGGGACTTTGTCTGTCTTCCTTATTCTTTTATCCGCACATAGCACCAAAACATAGCAGCCATTCAATAAATATTTGCTGATTAAAAAGATGAATGAATAATAAATGATAAATGAGATTCAAACAAAACATACAGATAATCATATCAGGGACACACGAAATCCAAATTTGACTGCCAATCCAGGTCACAATCAGAATCAGGCTGCTAATCAATTGAGGAGCAGTCAGAATGAGAACTGGAGAGAATGAAAGGGATTTGAGTGTGAGAGGTCAGGTGAGGGTATGAGAGCCTTAAGGTCTTTACTGTCTTTGACGATATTCATCTTCTCTCTGAACAGCTCTTGTAGAAGGGTAACCCCCCATGAATTAGTAGAACAGAAAACACAAACAATTCAGAGTCAAGTGAACCACATACAGGTTCAAGTTTGATTATTTATTAAGGAGAATGTATTGAGGCGTTATTATTAGTTAATAGAATGTATTCCAGAGATACAGTTCATCAGTATCAATATGGCAGAAGAGTATGTACTTAACAGGAACCATATCCTAGAAGGAAATAAATCTGTTCACATGACTTCAGAAATTATATATTGTTTTTTGTTAGCTCTCCTATTATTCTGGGTATGTCAAAGAAAGTTTCTCATATAGAAATCTCATCTTGACTTATTTTAAATGCTTTTGTCTGAGGCTAAAATAGTTTTCTGTAGTGGCCAATTAGACTCACTTATTATAATCATTCATAGGTGCAAAAACATGTTCAGATGTTAGGTCTGAATCTTAACCATCTCTGACATCATCACTGAAGAGCTGTGAATCTCACCAACAAATATTAAAACACATTGGTACCCTAATAGAAGTTTTAGATGATTCTACATAAATAAAAGTGTTGCTGGGTTGAGAGCTCTGATTTGAGGTTCTTTCTTCCCAGGTTGTTGCCAATAATCACAATTTAGATAGCAGTAGTATTCTATGGGATATTAGATGCCTATTACCTGAAGCAAGTAAACTGAAAACATAAGGGAAGCTTATTCTTATTTGATTATGGGAATTATCTGAGAATCACCAGTAGCCCCTAAGTCCAATAGGCATTTGAAATAAAATACAAACTCTTTCCATAATCTACATATCATTATATAATCTTGTCTCTGCCCACCTAACTTTCTGACTACTTCTGATTTTCCTTGACCTCACTTGATTTCTTAGCAGCTTTTAAATATAGTTAACCATTTCTTTCTTTTTGATCAACAATTTTAGTTTCTTTAATGCTTCTTATACCTGGGTTCTCCCTCTACCAAACTGATCTGTCCTTGCCAACCTCATGCTGATGCCTCCTCGCTAAACATCTAAATGCTGAGTGCATCAAGACAGCTTAATGCAACCCCCTCCCCATTCCTTCTCCCATCTTCTCCCTCCTCTTCTGTTCTCTGGAAATTTGTCCATAGGTGCTTTCACCTGGTGTGATGGTCTTAAATACCACCCTTATGACTGTCACTCTTATGTCTTCAAACGTGAGCTCTTATTAGACTCCAAAGTCACATATCCTATTGCTTATCTGACTTACCTCTTAGATTTCTAATAGGCATTTCAAGCTGAATTTAGCCAAAGTAGCATTCTTTATTTCCCACCTTCAAATCTTTTCCTTGCCCAGGTTTTCCCCAATATTGTTGGTAAGTGGTATCAACATTGATTCATTCACCCAACTCACTAATATAAGAATCATTTCCTTTTCATCCACATTTGATCAGTCAGGAAATCCTGCTGACCTGCCTATAAATTGTGTTCACTTTTCTCTTTCCCCACTCTTAGGACGTAGTCTAAGTCACCATCTTTCTTGCTTGGACTATTGCAATAACCTCCTAACTTCTATTTCTGACCCTTCTCCCCTCTACCTTTTTCTTTACAAAGAGCAGCCAGACTAATGTTTTAAAAAGATATAAATCATACATTGTCACTCTTCTCCTGTATTTACCCCAATGACTTTTCATTGCATTTGAAATAAAATACAAATTCTTTCTATAATCTACATATTCCTACATAATCTTGTCTCTGTTCACTTAACTCTGACTACTTTTGATTCCATTCACACCATTGCTCACCAAGGTCCAATTGCTCCACTTCTTTCTGTTCCTTAAATGAACATGGTATGTTCTACCCTTGAACTTCTACATGTATTCTTATCTCAGTTTATTTTAATCACTTGTTTGCCTGTTTAGTTTTTGTTTGTCTTCTCCATTAGAGTACAATATTTATAAAAGAAGAATCTTTTCTGTCTTATTCACACATTTCAATTCAGGAAAAAAAAAGAGAGGTAGCACCAAACACCATCTCCACCCTTCTCAAAATGGCACATAGGGACAGTTCCAGCCAAGATGGAGGCATTGGAAGAAATGCTTCACTTCTTTGCACAACCAAAAGAAGGATAACGATCAATTTAAAAACATTAAACAACCAGAACTACTGGAAAATCAAACTGCATGGAAGTCCAGCAACCAAGGAGTTAAAGGAACATTCATCCAGACTGGTAGGAGGGGCAGAGATGGACAGCCAGGGTGGAGAGGACAAGTAGCAAGGTGGAGAACCACGTAGGTGAGGCTGGGGTTGGCTGACTGGGTGTTCCCACATTCGTGTGCCAGAAGCTGGCAGGAACAATTGGGGAGAGAGACAGATCACAAAACCCAGGGTTTCAGCACAGAAAACTCAAGACTCAAAACCTCTGGCTATAAATTACTATGGGGGTTGTGGTGGCAGAAGAAACTCCCAAGTCTCACAGGAGAGTCTGTTGGAGAGGCCTATGGGGTCCTAGAACATACACAAACTCACCTGTCTGGAAATCAGCACCTGAATGGCACAATCTGCTTGTGGGAAGCAGAAGAAGTGATGGAAAGTGGGGTGACAGCCAAACAAGGAGCTAGTGGCATTGTTCCCTCTCTGACCCTTTCCCCCAAATAGCACCACAACATATCCAAGAGAGCTGCCCTGCCCTGGCAAGGCTCCACTCCTTACAATGTAAGAGGTGCACCCAGACAAAGAAATATGGCCTAAAGGAAAGAACAGATCAAAACTCCAGAAAAAGAACTAAGTGACAAGGAGATAGACAACCTATCAGATGCAGAGTTCAAAACACTGGTCATCAGGATACTCACAGAATTGATTGAGTTCAGTCACAAAATGAAAGAAGAAATAAAGGCTATATAAAGTGAAATAAAGAAAAACATACAGGGAACCAATATTGAAGGAAAGGAAACCAGGACCTAAATCAATGATTTATAACAAAAGGAAGAAATAAATGTCCAATTGGAACAGAATGAACAAACAAGAATTCAGAAAAATGAGTAGAGGTTGAGTAACCTCTGGGACAACTTTAAATGTTCCAACATCTAAATCATAAGGTTGCCAGAAGGAGAAAAGAAAGAGCAGGCCATTGAAACCTTATTTGAACAAATAATGAAGGAGAATTTCCCCAATCTGGCAAAGGAAATAGACTTCTAGGAAGTCCAGGAAGCTCAGAGAGATCCAAAGACATTGGATCCAAGAGAAAACACACCAAGACACATAATAATTGAACAATCCAAGATTAAAGATAAGGAGAGAATCTTAAAAGCAGCAAGAGGAAAGGAGACAGTTACCTACAAAGGAATCCCTATAAGACTATCAGCTGGTTTCTCAAAAGAACCCTTGAAGTTAAGAAGGGGCTGGAAAGAAGTATTCCAAGTTATGATAGGCAAGGACCTGCATCCAAGATTACTCTAACCATCAAGGCTATCATTTAGAATGGAAGGGCAGATAAAGTGCTTCCCAGATAAAGTCAAGTTAAAGGAGATCATCATCACCAAGACCTTATTATATGAAATGTTAAAGGTATTTATCTAAGAAACAGAAGCAAATAAAAAACTATGAACAAGAAAATGACAAAAAACTCACAATTATCAACATCTGAACCTAAAAAACAAAAAGAAAAACTAAGCAAACAACTAGAACAGAAACAGAATCACAGAAATGGAGATCACATGTAGGATTATCAGTGGAGAGGGGGAAGGGAAGGGTGGGGGAAAAGGTACAGAGAATAAGAAGCATAATAGGTAGGCACAAAATAGACTGGAGGAGGGGGTTAAGAATAGTATAGGGAATGGAGAAGCCAAAGAACTTATATGTACAACCCAAGGACATGGGTGGTGGATTGCAGGAGGGTGGGGGGTGTGAGGTGGAGGAGGATAAAGGGGAGAAAAAAGTTAGGACAACTGTAATAGCATAATCAATAAAATATACTTTAATAAATAAAAAACAAAAAATAAAAAGGCACATAGTATTTTATAGTAACTAGCTCCTTCTGACATGAAATGTAAAGCTGCAATAATGGTTAGAAAAATGGCTCACAGGATATATATATATAGATAGATATACATATCATTGTACACTTGTGATTATTAAATGTACAATCTCAATGTACATTGTACTATGTGTGTGTATATATATATACATATATATGTACAATCTCACTGTACATTTAATTTACACATTAACAATTCCTTTGGTGACAAAAGGTACTTGTTTTACTGTCATCATGCTCAGAATTCTTCCATTAGTAAATGCAGCTAGTATTGTGAATTGTGGTTGGGGTAGATTTGAAAAGGCAGATAGTGGTAAGATGAAATATGAAGGTTTAGGGGGTTACTATATTTTATTGTAGTAATTTTTAGTTGGGGAGATCATTACTAAATGAGAATAAAACAGATAAAAGAAAAAGATGAGAAGATGAATGCTCTAAGTTCCAGGGTGGGTAAGGTAAAGGGCACAGGTAGAGACGAAGGGATGAAGAATGCAGAAAACAGAGTGTGGGAGTGATGCTGACAAGCTTTATTTATATCACATTTATTTTTGAATGTACATGCAACTATATAGTTGTGAGATAGTCTTAATCAAAAATAGTCTTTGATGACTATATTTTACTTAAGATGATAGTTAATGTAGAGTTGACCACTGAATTATATAAAGTTTTCATTATTTTCTGATTATAAAAACTATACATTTAAATTTTCTATTAACAAGATTTTGATTTTTTTGGTAACAAGATGCTATTTTTTAAAACTACAACTTATAGTGTACTATAAAATAGAATAAATGTTACTGTGCCCTTGGATTTTGTGTTGTTTCAATATGTAAAAATAGTTGTCAGAATTTGAATTGGTTTATTTTAATTTAAGAAATGTGGTCATTGTGATGACTGTTCTAGAACTTGATTCATTCCTATTGTTTGATCCTTAAAAAATTTCCATTTTTGCTTGTGATATTTTGTAATTTTGAGTGAAATACACTGAACAAGAACATTGTGCTCTGACACTCTTGACTGTCACACTTGGGTGGTCTTGATCCTGATCTCTGGTCAAGCCTAGATCACTGGCACTCCAAAACCCCCTCTCACCAGGGTCAGCAGGGTCTCTGGCATTGTCATGCCCATTGGACCATCTCAGGCCTCATCTTTCTGAACTTTTTAGCAGAATTTGCCTCAGATGATCACTCCATCTTAAAATTCTTCTTTTGGCTTCTGAATTTCTTCAGTCTCCTTTAGTTTCTTTGGTCAGATCCTCTCCTTTCCTGAGGTCCAAATAGTGAGACACCACGGAAGGGCTCAGTTTTCAGACATCTTTATCAACACACAGTAACCTCAGCCAGAACATGCATAAAAACCACTTATATATGGTGATTCCTCGGAGTTACAGCGCTATCTCTAACCTTTTTCTTCACAGAAAAACTACTTGCCAACCCTTTTGGAAATAAAAAGGCTTATAAAGTTTAACACATCTAAACCCGAATTCTTGATTTTTTTCTCTAAAAAGTGCTTTTCTCTGAGTTTCTCATCTATGTGAATGACATGTCATTCACCCACTTCCTTGGGTCAAAAATCCCTAGAATTATTTTTGACTTTCCTCTTTTTCACACTGTCCCTCTAATTTATTAGCAAATCCTGTTATATCTCTGATTGAAAATATATCTTAAAAGGTCCACTTCTCATCAAATCCACTGTGGCAGTTTTAGTTGAAAGCAACCTCATCATTACCTAGGCCGGACCAATGGCCTCTCCACTGTTGTCCCTGGGGTCTTCTCTAAAGTCTACTCTCTACCCTCTAAACTGAAGAGAGGCTTTTAAAAGTCAGATCCTGCCTTGACTGTTTCTTTAAAAAATCCTTTAAATGGCCTCTTCTCACACTTAAGATAAAATCAAACTCCTTTTGTGGATCATAAGACCCCATGTAACCTGGTTTTTTTCTGGTGATTTTTCCATCATTCGGCCCCGCCCTCACTGTGGTTTACTGCTGTCTCACCAAATCTGTCCCTTCCTGTTCTTTGAACAAGGCCAGCAAGCTTACTTCAGAGCCTTTGAGTTCGCTGCCCTCTCTGCTTCTCTCTCTTATGTTTCTACTCAAATGTCAAAACTTCAGAAAGGGTGACTTCTCAAACCTCTATAAATATCAGACTCTTTCATCCTCTACACTCTTGTCCAGTTTCATATTTCTATAAAGAATTTACCATCAATTAATATTATATCACACACTCTTTTGTAGTTTGTTTATTGTTTGCCTTTTCTACTACAATAGAAAAGCTTCATTGGAAAAGGGACTTAATTTTTTTGCTCATTGTTTTATCCCTAGCATCTAGTTCTGGTTCTTAGTAGACTTTCAATAAATACTTGTTGATTGATAAGTGAATGATTTAATTTCAGGATGAGGAGAATTGTGCACAAATCTGAATCTCACATGATCTCTGTCGGACCTCACAGAAAGCTGTTATTACAGGTCTATCATTGTGGGAATGTGAATGTGATGCTACTAGAGCAGGCAGAAAAAAGGCTGAGGGTGACTGGCTGTGTGAGAGCAGTACCACTTTGAGATAAAGGAGCTTGGATCCTCACTCTTCTGTACACCAGAATACACTCTGTGGCTTTCTAAAAGTGTGCACACTTGATGTTCTGATTCAAAGGTCTAGGTGGATCTATATTTACAGAGTTTTAGGTTGGGTTACTTAGCAGAGCTTGAGACAGGAATTTGAGTGCATTTGATTTATTGTGAGAATGTGTGCAGGTAAATCTGTAAGGAATGGTGGAAAGGAGAACAAGGAAAGAAGAAGAAGCTGAGGAAGAGTGAGGGGCCAGGTAATCTAGTTTTGGTCTGATGCACTTGGCAAAGGCTCTGAATCATAAACTGCATCATACATTTTTTCCTCCTTAAGGAATGGACTGATAGCGGTCAGAGTCAATCATTGGTCTTGGTTTGCCTGTTTGTGTGGGAAGTAGTTTTCAGGTAAGGCAGCACTCTTGAATGGGGGGCAATTCTGCTGATGAGAAGCTGAGGACCACTAGTGGCCAACACTCAGAGTAGCTGGGGAATGGTGCCTTGGCCCTGTAAAAAGGAGCTGAGAAGGCCAACCCAATATCTTCTACATTGGTGCTAAAACAAATGATTGTGAAGCACAGATAGTCATTCATTCAACAAATAACTTATTCTAGGGGCCATGGATCAAGTACTACCAGTCCTGGGTTCACTGGTGACCAGACGTGTTCCCTGCAGCATGGACAGGAAAAAAGGATTGTAATAAAATAAACATGTAATCATGATAAGATAATATTGAATGAATGATCTATCACTAAATAATGGCTTTAGGCAAGACTGTAGAGATAAATCCATGATTTTGTATAGATATAATTGTTCCTTAAAAATGATCCTTGCTGTAACTCTTAGAAATATTGTATAACCACAGTAATCATGATCTAATGCTAGCTGTATATAATCAAATAGTTCTTAGGCATTGTTTAAAAACTCAAAGAGAATAAGAAAATGTGTTTTTAGCCTAGAAACTGTGTTAGTGTACAAGTTATATACTTTATCATTTTTTGAAAATCAAGATAATGTTCTCTTAGTGGGAATTGATAGAGAGTAAAAGAATTAAAAAGTTTAAGGGTAACTAAGATCTTAGGCCATATGCTAATTCTTTTTTATCTTTTAATAGTTGCACCCTGCCCCCCCACCCCAGCTCCCATCAATGACTGCAGAAGGAAAGAAGAAGAGGTGTGTGCGGAACAGCCATCTTGTTTTTGTGGAATATTCAAGTTCACACCCTGCCCACAGTCCTGGAGGCTAACATTTCATTAAAGTCAGTGAACTGTTATAACATTTTCACCATTATAAGGCTGCATACATGTGTCTAAAAGTAATAAAATTTAAAGAATTAAAAGTCATTTGAATAAATAGGTACAGATCACTAAGGTTCAAGCAAATTTGAGAAGTTAGTATAGGAGGTAAAATTTGCCAAGGACAGTATAGTAGAAAAACTTGTTTCACACATTTAATTACTAGAGAAAAATACATAATTTTTTTAACAACCAATAAATTGGGCAACAGTAAATAGCCAGCTGTAGTTCTTGAAATAGATTTATTTTCACCTCTTTAAAAGAAAAAACTTTGCATTGTGCTATAGAAACTTCTGTACTGAAAAATAAGCCAGCTAATGAGCAATGTGATACATGTCAGTAAAAGAGTGTACTTCCTACTCTCTTTGCCATGGAGCAAAATTTCAAAGGAATATAATTCTGTTAAAATGTCACCAAACCATCTCTTTATAAGAATATGATCCTAGCAGAAATAACAAAGCTTATTTTCAATAATTCTGTTCATACCTCAAATCCCTGTGGTCTTCCTAGACTCTCCTTAATATGTTTCCATGCAACAAGAATCTCTGACATGGACACACTTGTAGCCTTAACATCTGTGGGAGCGGCACTGGGTTCTGTATGAAGAAAAATGGAAATAGTAAACTGCAATGGCAACAAGTTATGTCTATCAAAACATTGCACCTAAGTATGTCGGGTATTACTTCTTTCCACCTTATTTGGCAATGAAGTGCTATAGTAGTTATAGAAAACACAAGATAAAAAGATTCCTTTTTGGATTTCTATACTTGGGTCAATTCTCATCAATTCCTTATCGAGAAATGGCAAATCAAGCAAAACAAGCAAAGATCTTTACCCTTGGATTAACTAGGACATTTTTGGAGAAGTTAAATTGCTTGACTTAAATTGCTTGCCATCAACCATAATGATAAAAAGAATGGACTAAGAATTGGAATTGACTTTTTTGTTATTATTGCTGCTGCCACTGCTTTTTACCTTCAAAAATGTTATGTTTATTTACCTTTAGGCAAGTTGCTTCACATCTTCCTCAGCTCCAGTTCCCTCATTTCTTGATGTGGGCATAACAAGAACACTTAGCTCAGAGACTTTTTAAAGTTTTAATTGGAATAATACATATAAAATTTTTAGCACAGTCCTTGGCACTCAAGGAATTCATTTTCAAAATATCATTTCTTATTGTTTTATTTTATTTTTTTACACTTTGTAGGCACTAACAGTGTAAGCTACTTGAGTTGGTTTTTTTTGTTGTTCCAACCCCAAAACTACATTTCAATGATTTTATAAGTAATATGTTATAACTCATGATATTTAAAAGGCATGGGCTGACTTTTGAGACAGGTGTAAAATGAAAAGGAAAAGTCTCCAAAGGTCTCAGTGCTGTTGCTATGCTCAGTGACCTTTCTCACTATTTTTTTCCATAGCAGCACATTGAGGTTGTACTCTATGTGAGAAACAAAATATTTTCAGCTTTGACACTGCAGAATTATAAATACTGTGTCACAAACACACGTAAAATGAAATGGCAGAATAAAGGCCATCCATTAGTTCAAACAGCAGTTCTGTACAAATTTGATTTAAAAAACTTCTATCCCATAAAAACTGTAGAGACTTTGATATTAACCCGTATCACTGGTAAGAGCTCAGATTTCTTGGTTGAAAATGGTGTGGGTTTTTTGCTGTTTTCTTGATTTTGGTTTTGAATTTTTTTGTTTTTGTTTTGTTTTGTTATGTTTTTTAGATTTAGGGAACCATATGACAAAGATAGAGTTCTAAATAAAAATTTTAAAGTAATTATGAGGGGTATCAAAGGAATTTTAACCATTTTTTATGTTTTGTCTTTTCTAATGGAAGGTGATCACATATCTATTTGGAGAGTTTACACATAGTATCAGTTGAGAAATATCAATCAAAACATCTACCCTTATTACTGTAAAAGAAGTCAACAAAACAGGTTTTCAAAGGTATATGTTTGCACCGAGGAAGAATTTTCTTCTGGTAAAGCTTTCATGAAGATCACGTGCTATAATTGTGTTAATTCAAAGTGCTTTGGTAAATTCATATTAATCTTTACACAGAAGTTGACATTAATTCCTGCCATGGTGTAATGTATAAATTGTACATTTATAAATTATAATTTCTCATTCTGTCACTCTTTGAGTATCTTTTATTATTTTCTTTTGCTAGTGGTTTTCCTTATCTCACTTTGCAACTGCCCATTATTTGTGGATCTGCCTAATTAAAAAAATTCTGGGAAAGGTTTCTACTTCTATTATATTTTAAAATTCAGATCAGCAGGCTTGCAACACAATTTTTTCATTGCTTTTTAGTAGGAGTTAAGAGTCTCAATTTTGCAAGTAAAGGAAAAGAAATGCTCTTGTTGTTAAGATGTGTGCAACCTGATCTCCAGGATTTAGCTACCACTTAGGGGAAACTTTCTATTCGGAAGCAGTTTGGCTTATCTTTTAAATGAATGCATTGAAAAGATTTGTGTGCCAAATGCCTCTTTTCTGCTTTTATATTCGTGAAGCAATTACATCTTTGTCAAAGAAGATTGCAGGGGGATAAATAATTTCAGAAGCACAAAATATGTGGTTTGGTGGCAGCCTTTCTTTCTCTTTCCAACTCTAGAGAAAGAATGTTATTTCTCTGTTAGCTTTCTGTAGCACTACACACATTTAATTACTTCTCAAACAGAAATAAGAAAGTTTTTTTAAGTGAAAAATAAGAAAAGTTAAAAAAAAAAGAAAAAAATTCAGAAACCTATTTCCTAAACAAGTGTCCTGACTTCTATTTACAAACTCCGAGGATTTTAAATCAGGGTCAGACCCAAGCTGACATTTCACAATTGCAATTTTGTAGGCTAAACAGTATAGTTACTTCTAATTAAATGAGGATAAATGAATCACATAAGAACTGAACAGTTATTTTTTATTTGTTTCACCTTTGATAAATATCAGAAGGAGATGCACATATATATTAAAATAATACCTAAACTGGAAATTTCAGCATGTGAAACTGTAATGTCAGTCAGTTTACTTCAGGAAATTTCAGTATGTGACATTTATAGCCAAGTGAACATCCTTGTGTGGACCAAAAAGTTCTACCTGTAGGCGAGGCTGAATGACTGGATCACAGAACATCTGGTTTGGGTTGGAACTAGCTGTCATATTTGGGTATTCCATTGTAACAGTGATGGAAAGTCACACCTAGAAAGAATTTTCTAGACACTTGGGTCAAAGCTCACAAATGGATGGCCAGTTGGTCTTAAATAATGTTTTGTTTGCCCAAATCATGTATTAAATAAGTGGAAACTTATCAACAAAACAAACAAGTGAGCAAAATAGAACCAGAGACATGAAAATAGAAAAACAAATTGACAGTGACCAGAGGGGAGGGGGATAATGAGGGAAAGAAGGGGAAGGGTCAAGTCAAGGAGCACGTATAAAGGACTCATGGACATGGATAATGGGTGTGGGGGGGAGGAGGACTGAATGTGGGAGATGGGGAGTGGGTAGGGCAGGGAGAGTAATGGGGGAAAACAGGGATGACTGTAACTGAACAATAAAAAATTAAAAAATATTTTCAAGTGTTAAAAATAATTTATTCCACCATACACAATAAAAGTTTCTGGCTTGTTTTGGGAAAAAAGGGCAATATCAAGGCTGAATTCTTGGTGTTGATAGATGAGAATTAGCAGCTGGGATCACTAGTCAGGGCACATTCTTTCCAGTGTGCCAGAGTCCCTGCTACTCCCTGCTTTATTGCACTGAGACTGCTTCACTTATTTGTATTTCTTACCTGACTTCTATAATCTTCTGAGTTATAAATGTATGTTCTAAATCCACGTCCTCATTTTGCAGAGGAAAAATGCAACTCATCCAAACTCTGCTTTCAGCTCTGAAAGAGTCCCAACAAGAACTCAGGTCTCAAGTGTTCTTACCGCTGTAGTTTTAAAATGGGTTCCAAGGAAATGGCTGGTTCATTCCCCATCTCTCAGAGTCAGTTTTGGGGCACAGAAGAGATTTTACAGGGAACATATATAGTTCAGTCTCTTGTTGCCCAATTACCTCCAAATAACTGACAGAGTAATAAATGGAATACAATTAAAAAATAAAGAACATAGAAAGAACAAATAGATAAGGAGAAAAACCAAAGGTAATAATTGCCAATTTTTGAAGATTTGATATGTGCCGATTCCTATTTAGATTCCTTAAAGATATTAATTAACCCTCTAACAACTCTACCATCACTTTCAGTGTTTTCAAATGAGGAAATTGAGGGGCAGAGAGGATAAGCAACTGTCCCAAAATCACACAGCTGCTAGAGGGCAGACAGAGGTTTTGAACAAGGCAGTTAGGGTCTAACCACCAGGCTCTTCTGCTGCTGTGTACGAATCTGTGTTATACACACCTGGTGCCTTTCCCTTTGCTATTTTGCTCTCTCTTCTTGCCCCTCCACTCTTGACTTCTCTCAAGACTATTGATGTTTGGATCTCTACCTGGGCTCTCTAAGTTTTACCAGAAATCACCAAGACCCCCATCATCTCCTATTTATCCCACCACATGCTATTTACTATTTTTAATCTTATTTCATGAAATTTTTTATCTTCCCTTGAGGACATTTTTAAAAAATTGCTTTAAGAGAGAGAAGGGAGAAGAAGGGGTGAGAGATGGACAGATGATTAGGATGATAGATAGATAGATAGATAGATAGATAGATAGATAGATAGATGGATAGATAGAGATGCAAGAGAGAAATACTGATGGGCCACATTCTCCCATGTGCCCCAACAGGGGATAGAACCCCACCACCGAGTACTTGCCCCTATGGGGATGGAATCAAACCCACGACCCTTCCATCTAATGGACGATGCTCCAACCCACCAAGCCACACAGGCCAAGGCTTATTTCATGAAGTTTTTGGTAAATTTGAATCATAACTGCACCTGTTCCTCATAGGCTCTGTTACATTTAGGCATCTCTAAAACTCTCTTGATCTGCAAATCACAGATGTTTTCTGCCACTCTCACTTCTGTTAATACTCAGGTAATACTCAGGCACTTTGATGAAAATTCAGGAATCTGTTTCTGAGATGGTACTAGCATTATGTGTAATTGACTCAGAGGCTTAAAAAGATCTCCCACATCCTCTCTTTATCTCTATCTCTACTTATGATGATATTATAATTAGGGCATGGCTAACTTCACTCCAATCTCGGCATATGAAATGGACAGACTGATAGATTTCAGTTTCTGTTGGGTTAAAAATTTTGAACAGCATTACCATGTTTGTGAATTTAGATGATACATTTGTATTAAGTGATCTAGCAGCAGGAGTTCTCCAAGTAATATGGGGGGTTGTGCTTGTAATATTGATTATACATCTGACTTCCCAGGAATGGTGGGCAACAGCATTAATCAAAGGAGAGTTTAATAAACTCCTTTGGAGAAGGATTATGATTTCATTATTTAAAAATTCAGTGAAGACAGCTGTAGTTGAACTTTTACAGGCACTAATCCAAATGGATCATCTGGCAAAGACAGGAAATTATTTCTTATATTTTACAACTAATATGCTGATTTATTAATTTTCAAGTTCACATAAATCCCACTGAGTTCAGTTTCAGCTAACAACTGATTGGGAGAATAACAGCTCATGAATGCTGGTTTTTAATTTGAGCTGTGGTAGCTCTATTTGCAAGGAAATAATTGCATATCATTTTCCAGAAATGAGGAGGCATTTTTTGGCTTTAAGAAAAATAGAAGTACCACAAATTTTACGTACAAGGCAAAAGCCAAAAAACCTAGAAAAGGCTAAGGTGAATCACAATTAAACAAATATTTCAATCTATAATTAATCAATACTGAATTTTTGTATTTTTCTGATAGAAGTAATTGGATGCCAATGTTCTCTCCCTTTCCAAAGTTCTAATAATGAGAATTAAAAGACAAGTGGATGTAAGTTTGATGAGTATTTCTTGAAATTTTGAAGTAAAAATAAATCTCATTTTTTCATCTTGAAAAAACATTACTTTTATCACTTCTACCATGCATTTCAAAATCACTTATGTCAAAGCTTTGCTATTCATTAAAAAAATTAAAATTGTTTCCAAAATGAGAGTATTATTGCATAGGATTATACCATGCGCTAGTATCTGAAGTCAAGTCAGGATTGGAGTGCATGTAATTCTTGCTTGGTTTAAGGAGTATAGATAATTGATATATGTGAAGGATGCGTGAAAGTCCTGGCAGGCAAAATATCTCTCCCTCCAGGCTTATGTCAGATGCTGCTTGGCACTGACAGAGCAATTCAGGGTTACTTCTATTGTGGAAATATTGGAAAGTTTCAAACACTCAAGGGTATTAGCAGAAGAATCATTTGGAGCTTTGCTGACAGCTCTAGGGCAACTAAAAAAAAGACCAATCTCAATGTCACAAGTCAAAGTCACTTCCCAAATGATTTACTATATATCAGTATATATAAATGATTAGTTCTTTTAAAAACAGATCACATTCAAGGTTTTTGCTATAGTAATGTAATTTTCACTTGCATTTCCATAGGCTTTCTTGGGAGGAAAAGGAAAGGATGGAGGGTATAGGGAATGTCCATAGAGGGTATAGCATTTATGGAAGTGTGTTCTGGATGTGAACATCATTCATCATCAATATGCCAGTGGGAAATGGGTTGAGAACTAAAACTGTAATGTGTGTCGAGAAGACCTTGTGTTCTGTGCTTGCCTTCAATCTGCATGAGGTCTGTTGGCTGCATTTGGTACAGCATCGAGCATGTGTTTTCTTCCTGAGTTGGTGTCACCTCTAGGTGTGTATCGGGCATTTCTGATATGAAAAGGAAGAACTATGTCCACAAACAGAAATAGAAAGCCAGTCTGAATCCTCTTGTTCTTAAATTCATCTAAAATATGAACGGATTTTAAGGTGATAAATTGGTGAACTAGGTTAATGAAAGAATAAGAGGAAGAATTTGTCTTATGGAGAAATACAGACTCAATCAGATGTCACTTGGGCTTTGGGCAAGGGTATGATGATGAAGATATGCTGTGGGTTTGTATAAATGCCCATAGACATAGAGGAGAGGCATCTGTACTGGCTTGAGTACAGTGTATTATTTTATGAGTTGATCACAGGACTTGACTCTTTAAAAACGGTTCAATCTGAAAAATGTTTACTCATTTTCGAGTAAAGCAATTAGCCAAGTGACTAAAAAAAGAGTGTTGATTTTCTTCTTTTCATTATGTAACAAAAGTGGATGTGTTATTACTGCCCATTCTGGGACAATTAAAATGTAAATGAAAATTTAAAATGTAGAGTAAATTAACAAAATTTTTAGTTTTAGGTTTGTAGTGGTTTCTGGATATGTTCTAGTTCAAGACCTTTAAATGGAAGAAGGTAAGGCTTGGCGAGACTGATGACCTGCCCAAGACCACACAGTTAGTACGAACAGGTTGAACTCAGGCTGTGCTGACTGCCAGCAAATGCTCTTCCTTCCCATTGTACTGCCTTTTTTAGCTAACATCATTTAATGATGCAAAGCTTTACTCATATTTACACATAAAGTTCTAAATTAGTAAATTTAACTAGTGAACAGATACCAAGTATATTTTTGAATTTTGTCAGAAAAAAAGGCAGACTCTATCCAGATTTAATTTGCCTGATATTTTTCATATTTCAGTCTACCAAAATAAATGAAATGTTACTATGAAATGTTACAGTAACAACCTCAGTGCCTTTGAAAGAAAATATGCATATTTCCTATCTAGCTTGAAAGAGAAATCTCCAAAGGCAAGTCATTTCAAGTTTAAGGAAATACAGTTTAAACAACCCAGGGTAGCTGCTATAATTTAATTTCAAAGCAAAAGTTGACAGGGAAAGTACAAATCTGGATTTCTTAAAGGCAGCACTGGTGTTACCATATAAAACATGTGCACAAAGTCCTCAAATTCATCTCATGTAACCTTTGGGGCTATGTGCTCCATGATTAGATTGAAGAAATTTTAAAGCAACAGAAAAAGTAAGCACTTCCTGAATAAAACATGTACTTCAAAAAGATTCTTGGTTCAACATAAAACAAAAAATATTATATATTTTATACAATAATATAATATAATATAATATAAACAAAATATTATTATATATTTTCCTGATGAGATAGTGCAGGCTAGTGGTTAAAAGTATGAGTTTTGGAGTCATATAGACCTGGGTGCAAAGCCCAGGTTTTGCCACTTAACTACAGTCACTTACAACTCTGTCACTTCCTGGTATCGATTGCAGCATGTTACTTAATCTCTGCGAGCCTCAGTTTTCTGAAAAGTACATTGGAGTTTGAGATTCTTACCACAAATTCGGTTGTTGGAATTCATATACCTAATATGGTGCACCATCTATATATGAAAACACATCAGAGACTTGAGATGTTAAATGCACATGGATCTCACCAGGACATCTATAATTCCTTGTTGTCACTTGCTCTTCACTTCCCTGGTCATTCTTATTCTAGTATAAACTGTTTGCCTTGGCTTCAGAATTTGGCTTTATGTTATATAAATACAAGGCAGCTTGTACTGAAAAACTACATTTTTCATAAATCACATACTACTTCAATATTCAAACAGCCTTATTGATGTCTCCCCTGTAAAGTACAGTAACAAAAGATAAGAATTCTCTTTAGCTTTTAAAGTCACCAATGTGGGCACAAAAGAAGTAAAAAGGTCAGTTTATAAAGACAATAATTATTTGGAAGGTTTAGTAAGTGCTGCTTTTGGTGGAACATTTTCTCAGTCATTTGTCAAATTCAGGGCATGTTGAAATTTTGCACTTGAATAAAAGGATTAAGAAGAAAAGCTGATTTTTAAGGTAAGATCTCTCAGAAAATTGGACTTTTGTTTTAAAACTTAACAGAACCCAGGATTTTGATGTAGGAAGCTGAGTAATGGGTATACTGCTTATTAGGTCCTGCTTACATAGTAGTTTTGTATTGGGAACCATATGAGCTTATGCATATGAAGGCAGTGTGCTGCAGGGAAATCAAGGATTTAATCATTACATAGACCTGCTTCTATTCTCAACCACAAGCTGTGTAACCTTTAACTTTCCTGAACTTGAATTTCTCTTTCTCTACAAAGAGGATAACAATGCCTATTAGGCAGCATTGCCAAGAGGATTGAAAGATGTCACATGTGAAAATCTTTAAACAGAAAGTCTCGTCTGAAACTCCTTTATTAGTACAATGCTATGTGTATGAGGTTAGTAATAAATATTTATTGGTCACACAAATGGAATCTTCATTTAAATTTATTTCATACAAATTTAAATTTAATGGGTTAAAATATAAAATTATCTAAATTTCAAACCAGAAAAGATTGGTAAAATGTCCATCCAGAGAGTAGAATACGCTACAGCCATTACTAATATTGTTATTATCATGGAAAGATAGTTGCCATATACCATTAGGGAGTGAGGAGCATGAAGCAATATATATGAAATGATAAATTTTTTTGAATAAAAATAATTTGGAAAAATATCTGAAAAATGTATATAAAAAGTATAGTGGGACAATAGGTGCTTTATTTTCCTTTTGTTGTAACTGTGTTTTCTAATAATTTGTACCATAATGTCTCATTCATATAACAAAATAAAATATTTACATATTTTGAGTGAAGATAATAAGGCTAAAGAAACTGACCTCCTTCAGCTGAACATATGACCACAATTTGACTGAAAGGTCCATCCCCTTTATTGTTATAAACGCCAACTTTAACTTCAAAGGGAGTAAGAGGAGGGACACTTTCATCTCGATAAATGAATTTTGAAGCTTCGGAAGATGTCACCATTTTCTCTTTCCACCCACGTGTTCCATTGGGCCTGAAAGCCACAATATAGCCGAAGCCTTCACCATTCTGAAACTCTTCAGATACTGGCTAAAGAGGACAAATGCAATTAATTATAAGCAAAATAATGTATTACAAACCCACTTCTTCCAAAACTTTACATTTTTAAAAATTATGGCTAACTAGAGAAAACGAGACTCAAATCTTTATACTACCTTAAAAGCCAGCATAGCATAATCAGTTGACAGTCATTGGAAATTTAAAAGGTTTTAAAGGTAAAAGATGAAAAATTAAATGATATTAGTTGGTATTTATGAAAGTACCAAGGGTACCGAAAACTCCTGAAGTGAAACAAATCTGTTCCAGTTAGTCCAGTATATGAAAGAAGGTCCTTGGATTCCACACTAGATTTGAACATGTTGTGGAAAATGTCACATGGTCTGGTGGCCAGGAAAACCTTGTCACTTCTAATGCTCTGTGCAGCCCCTCATACAGAAAATCTAGGAGACATTAATGTAAGACTTTTCTACTACTGTTTTTTTTCAATTGCTTTCATGCTTTTCTAACATATGTAAAATGGAAAATAATATTTGTTCAAGAATCTTCCTGTATTATACTGCTTACATTTAAATTTGTTAAATGGGCATCAATGGCACAACATAAAAAGGAGCAATTGTGATGGACTAGTAAGTCCATGGAGCAATTACTAGCCTAGCACAATGCTCGACACATTGAGGATACTCAATACATATTTGCTAAATAATTTTCTTTTGAATTTTGATTTGAGAAAAAATTGTGTATTGAGTGGAATAAAAGAGACAAAGACTATAAAATCAAAGTACTATCGGCTGAACTTTACATCCCTCCCAAATTTATGTGATGAAATCCTCACCTCCAATGTGATACTAGTAGAAGACCAGCCTTTCTTGGGTGATTTGGTTATGAGGAAAGAGACCTCGTAAATGGGGTTAGTGGCCTCATAAAACAGACTTGAGAGCTCTCTCTCTGCTCTGTGAGGACACAGTAAGGAAATGGCTGTCTGTGAACCAGGAATCAGGTCCTCACCAGACCTGAACCTGCTGGCGCCTTGATTGTGGACTTCCAGCTGCCAGAAGTGGGAGAAATACATTTCTGTCCTTTATAAGCCTATACATTAGGCTATATAATTAGGCTATATAGGCTTATATAGCCTATATAAGTCTATACATTTTTTGTCATAGCAGCCTGAGCTGACTTGGACACAAAACTGATACAGGAAAGACAATTCTACTTAGACAGATTGGATCTAAAAGAAGTTCAGGCGCTGGGAAGTACCTCTGGAGAAATAAAAAAAAGGACAAAACATTTTACTGAAGAAGAGGGGAATAAACATAAAAATAGCACAGAGGATGTGCTCATGGAAAATTTCTTATGGGGAAAAGAAATTTTTTTTGTTCATTTTATCATTGTTCTCACAGACTGTCAGGAATTTGTTTAGTTTTTTCCAGTAGACATTTTCATTTAAATTTCATTTCCATGTTCTAAGGCATAAGTTTTTGAACTACATAAGTATATCAAATAATAAGGTAATTTATCATCAAAAAACGAAAGTGGCTTCATGAAAAATAATGTATCTCTCACACTTGTTTCCTTTAACAAGAAACTTTAGAGATCTCCTCCTATGGCGAAGGAGACAAAAGATTGTAATCAAAGTTGCAATCCCACTACTTTTCAGAGAAGGTGGTTACACTCTGCCTCAGTTTCTAATACAAGAAAAATTTCCCCACTAATATAATTGTTGCAGGAGATAAATGATGTAACCAAGGTACCATGCCACAAATTCAGGGGTGGTCAGTTCCTCCTCAATGGATTTAGTCTCCAAATTAAGTCAAGGGTGCTACTTAGTGGTGAAATAATTAAATATCAAGCTAAACCAAGCAAACATCTGAAGTAATATATGAGGGGATGTATTTTAATTATTCTAACTTTACTCTGAGATAGCCTATATGACAGAAGGGCATTCCACAGACTTGGAGAAAAGTCAACAGGAGCCTGGTGTGAAAGGGAGAAAGGACAATATCTATCTGAGTAATGTCATGCTCAAAAAGTTTCTTCACCTAAGTTAAAGGAAATTACTCAGTCTCTCTGTACCGACTACATATACTAGATATGTAGCGTTATTTCCTAAGGAATCAACAGGTTCTGGCATGTGAATATAGGCACTCTTACCTCCCAGGCAATGACTAACTCGTGCCTTCTTCCACTTCTTCCACTTACGTTGGTGGGTGCTATCTTTGGAACTGTGGATAAAGACAGGCAGGGAGTGAATAACAAATAGAAGTCTAACTTAAGCATTTGAATTTAGAGTGGTGATATTCAGTATTAAAACAAGATGTTTGTCAGGTACTCTGCTTTCAAATCTATGAGTGATGTATATTTTTCATGGCCACATATTGTATCCCCAAACCATTCCTCCTGTAACTGTTCTGTGATATTAAAGTCTAAATTATAGTGAACACTATAGTTAAGGGTATCTACTAATGGTTAGTTAGATTTTGTCTGACAAATTTTCTCCTTTTGAGTGATATGATTCTTTTGTGTGGTTTTAGGGCTTAAAGACTCCCTGGAAAATCCAGGTTGACATTAGCATCACTGCTTTATGGGAAGTACCTAAAGAGCTCTACAGAAATCTTAGTGATATTTCCATGGAAGGAAAACTTATTTAAATAAATAAACATTTAAAAAATATCCAAGGATGAATATCTCTGCAAACTGCAAAATATATAAGCAACCAGTGAAACTTTTTAAAATAAATATTAAAATAATAAATATGTCAAGGAAATGAATTTCCCTTTCACTGCACCAAACCACAAAATCCTCACTTGAAAGGAAACATTTTCAAATGAAGAACTGTTAAATGAAAGAAACCATTATAAGAAATCATTTTCCAGGCTATGAGTCTGTATTAGCGATTTTACACTTCAGCATTGGATTTATGTCTCAGAATATAGTTTTTAAACAACACTGATACTCATAAATAATAAATTCACTACCATGTATTACATACCTCCCTGAAAGACTATTAATTACTGGAAGATATTCACACAGCATTTTATATATCAGAAAAACTTATGCAGAATTTATATTCTGCTAGAAAGAAAAACTTCTCCTTCAGCCAGGGAGGTAGAAGAGAAAACTGTGAATATATAATTGGCTCCACTGAAATAAATAAACTTAATTTGCTAAGGTCCAAACTTCAGCATCCCTGGGCTCTTTTCTCCATGAACATGAGCTTTTTTTTTCTTGCTCATGCCCACACACAAGCATGTGTACAACAGCTGCCACCAGTCTTTCTTCACAGTTACATCTATTCTAAAGATTACACATCTGTGGAGTTCACTCTCATAAATCCCCTCAGAATTGCATGGAACTGGATACCCTATTTGTCTACCATTCAAGAAATAATAAGGAATTCAAATTAGAAAAAAAATCAATGGTGTTATCTATAGCAATAACTGTAAATGTCCTATTTATATGAACACAAGCAAATCATTTAATATGAAATTTTTGGTAATAATAATTTTTGCTACATATAACAACCTGTGATATATCAGTGTGCCTTGCCACCATGTCCCCGAACCAGTGTTATATAGACCAATTCTAAATTCCTTTTCAAGTGGATGGTATGAGGAAGGCACATGGGAAGGGAGCTGATTTAACTACATGTGTAAAAGGGTAGAGATGCGAGGTTCCAAATATTCCCTCCATGGCGAATCTCAGGGTTCTAAATATCATGACCATTAATGAATGGTCAAATAAATGGTGGAAGCAAGTTAATTTGTTATAAATATTATAGCATTATGGCTTCTCTTGGTACCATTTGTCTGTTTATAAAAAAGTGTACTCAGCACCCTTTCCCCCCACAAGGCTCACATTAGTCTCTGACAACTAAGAGCCAACTAACGTTACAGGTACTGTCTATCAGAACCACCTACTTTGCCTATTATGTCAAAATGGCTAAGACTATATTTATTTCAGGACTTTGAATCTCTTCTTTGAGGACACCATCCTGAATTTTGCATTATGGGTTTTGTGGAAAGACTGGGTATTGACAATCCTTTCTTACTTTATTTAGCCGTCAAACATCATCTAAAAAGAGGATGTGCGGAACCTCCAGATCAGAGTGGTGGAGTAGGCGCAGGCTTTCCAGCGGGCATCTGTTGAAGCTCGTTTCACAGATGAGTAGAATGAAATACAAGTGAATATTTGATGTTGAAACTTTTCATCTAAAGCTTGACAGTAGTGTTCCACAGCTCATTAATGCTTGTATTTTGAGAAAACATATTTAGACTTCTCAAAAGTGTTAACTTTTTGAGTAAAAAAAATTAAAAACTGGTAAAAATTTTGATGAAAACTCCCTTTTTGAAGTAAACAAGAAAGTAAAATAAAACTTTGTATGATTTAACTTGTTTCTGTGGGTAATTTTTATGTTGATTATATATAAATAACCCAGATTGCATAAAATTCCTTTTATCATTTGAAATCAGTCTTTGAGGTTTTTCTATTGCTGCTAATTTCTTTTCAAGAGAAGATATCACATATTTAACTCAATATAAAAAAATAAGATATTCTCTTTCTCAAGCTACCTCCAATTTTAATTTACATTAAATTAAACAAAAAAGAATTATGGTCCATTGTGTTTTAGTAGTGTATATGTATAAAAAATTATTTAAAAATAAAAACAACCTAAGTGTCCATCAACTGATGAATAGATGAAGAAAATGTGGTATGTGTATGTATATATTTATATAATATGAAATATTATTCAGCCATAAAAAGAAGAAAATCCTGCCACTTGTCACAACATTGATGCACCTTGAAAATTTATACTAAGTAAAATAAGTTTGACAGAGAAAGACAAACATATGTGGAATCTAAACAAACCAAGCACAGATTGGTGGTTCCCAGAGGTGGGGTGTGGAGGATACAGAAAATGGGGAAGGCGGTCAAAGCTACAGACGTCCAGTTATAAGATAAATAAGTCATGGAGATGTAATGTACAGCATGGTGACTGTAGTTACCAGTATTGCACTGTGTATCTGAAAGTTGCTAAGAGAGTTGGTATGAAAAGTTCTCATCTCAAAAAAAAATGTTTAACTATGTGAAGTGATGGATGTTAACTAAACCTATTGTGGTAATCTTTTCACAATATACTCATATACGTGTATCAAATCCTGGAGTTGTAAACCATAAACTGATACATTCTCTGTCAATTACATGTCAATAAAACTGTAAAAACAAACAGAAAAAACAAGGCTTTAATAGCTGCATCTCAGAAATTATGTTTTCCTCTCAGGATCACAATGTGTGAAATGGGCACTAGAATTCTAACTGGCTTAAATTTCTTAATTATATGCAGATGAACCCACACTCATTCATTTTCAAGTTGGTGGCACACACTTATTTCTGCGGGCCATGCTTTGGACCCTACTGATTTTAATTATATATTTTTATTTATAAAACAACACATTTATGATATATACAAATTTGACTTAATTTTTTAGTCATACTGGTGTAAAAGTTCTATAATTCTTGTTAGAAATATAAAATTAATATAATCAAACATCTAATAAATATTTTCATTGAGTTCAGAGAAACATACATGAACTTAAAACCCAAATATATTTTCAATGTAATTAATGAAAACTCTCTTGGAATTAAGCAGCTAGATGTTTTTCTCCCTTAGTCATCTACTGATAAATGTTCTGAGTTTATTATCTGAGAGAACCAATTCACATGCATGGTTAACAGATTAAACTTTGATTCTCCTAAATTTCTTTCTGAGCAATGATCTTCTATGAACAGATAAAGTAATTAATATGTTTTCCTACAAGCTGAAAATGTTCATTCATCTTTCTTAGTGCCTTTCCTGGCATGTCAAAATGTATGCTATTATTTCTTTTCACTGTATACATTGGAAATATTGTTGTAAATACTCAGAGTGACCAAAATATAGTGTACTACTTTAGTTTAAGCATGCATGAATTTAAGGATGAATCTCAAAGAACTCTAAGTATAAGAGTTTTAGCAAGATCAGACACACTAACAATATGCTTGAATTAACATGGCAAAATATAACTAGAGACACTGAAATTAAGAGCAAACTGACAGTAACTAGAGGGGATGGGCGAGGGCAATAACAGTGGGAAGAAAGGAAGGGTCATCAACAAATATGTATAAAGGACCCATGGACAAAGCCAAAGAGGGGGAGGATTGAGGGTGGCGGAGTAGGTGGAGTGGGAGAAAATGATAGTGGGAAAATGGAGGCAACTATATTCAAACATTAATAAAAAATGATAAAAACATTCAAATAAATTAATTAAATTAACAAAAGAAGGCAGAATATAATTATTTGCCAGTGTCTCTTTTTCGCTAAATAATTTCCAGCACCTAGTAGAGTATATGTATAATACAGCTTTATTAGAGACCTGGGGAGGCACCGTGGTTTAGAAGTTTAATGGTAATCCAGTGAGTGGTCTGGAAAGAAAGTTATAGATGAATAGAAAGTTTGAAGAGGTTTGTTTATACAGTAAAGGTGAGAGTCAAGAGGGAAATTCAAAAACTTCTTTTTCCTACCTGAGTTGAAGTACATGGCACATTAATATTTCAGGTAACCAATTATCATTGAAGCTCACTTTACAGATAGAAAGATTTAAATTTAAAGAATTTCCAACATAAAAAATACCAGTGGTGTTTCCTAAAGAGTTCAAAGAATGCTTTTAAGCCTTTGACAGCATAAGTACAGAGGCATGCACAAATGGCAAAAGTATTCTTCTGGGAGCAAGAGAGATCTGGGCTCGAATCCTGCTTCTACTATTCCGGCTGGTTGGCTAGAAACATCTCTTAACTTCTTTGTCCTTTAGTTGCCTCATGGAGATAATGATGTTACCTGCATTTTAAAGTCATTTTCATAATTACTTATCACAATGTCTGTAACTATAATGTATACCTATTACCTAATGTTATTATCTACTTAGATTGGAAAAAGAGGGAGTAGTAAAGTCTTCTATGGTAAGCACTAAAAGTTCAGCATGAATCTATTGACACGTGATCTGGAAATAGAATATCCTTTTGGAAATCTGTATAATATTGTTCTGATAGTTCCATGGGAATTGTGCTTTCAGTTTTGGCTCAGCTTGTTTTAATTTGGAAATCTAGGCAATATAAAATTTTTGGTTTGCAAAACAGATTGTTGGGATATTTTAGGGAATGTACAATTTCTCTGACTTATAAACCTTCTCATGAATGACAACAGTTCTATAAAATAAGAATAAACACTCCTTGCTTTAGAGAGTTAATATGAGAATTAAATGGCATAATAAAAGGCAAGTGCTTAGCGTGGGGCCTGGGACATGGCTCACAATTTAGAACTGGTGTATGGTATTACAGGGACTGGAAAGTTAGCAAGTGTCAAACTTGAGTGTCTCATGCTTACTCCTGGGTTGATAACCTCTCATTCTCCATTTATCTTTCATGCTCAAATCTTCTACTGTATTTCCATCACCTTATTATTTATCATTAAAAGACTTGTCTAACAATTAGTGGAGTTGCTGTTAGAAAAGAATTTGTTAAAGTTACCATCTTTGCTTGCACAGTGTCTATAAAACTGAAGATCTATTTTTTGCATACATTTTGTAGAAAAGACTTGCTTGGACCAAAGTGGTTTTATGATTTAAAGTACTGTCTGCTCTATGAGCTGTACTGTTTTCTACTTTTCTCTAATTATTGAGATTTGGTCTTAGAGGCTGCTTGACATGATTTTTTGCCTTCTTTTAACATTACTAAGAACCATTTCTTTTATTTAATGTAATTATATTATTCATTGGGTTGAAGAAAGCTGTAATGCTCGTTAATAGTATTTCATTTTAGAATTTCCCAATTATTTCAGCAGAATGCTTTATATTTTTGATGCAGCATTTTTTCTTAGAAACATAGCCTGGAGTGACCTTAAAAAACCCCATAAATAGCCTTATGCTTTTTCTCCATACACACCAGTGCCTCATAACTGTAGTTTTAATTCATCCCTATAAATAATTCTGCCTCAGTTCTATTTGGTCTGCCTTTCAAAGTCCCATTAAATGCCATTTACAAGGCATTTCCACATATCCCTAGAGAAAAAGAATTTAACTCTATCTCATATTACAATAGTATTTTATTGTGTTCCTTCCATAACTTTTGAGCTCAGAGAAATTTCCCAAGAAATTATCATGGACAAGAATGGTGAAGATACAAATATGAACAAAGTGAGATCCTTGCAGAAGTAGAAAGATAATGTACAGCACTAAAGAAATTGTAGTAGGAAGTTAAATGAGTCTTATCTGGACTGGGGATGAATCATATAACTTCAGGTGCTAAAGCAAAGTGGGCTAGATGAAACCATAGAATTGCTAAGAAATAGAGAAAAAAGTTTTCATGACTCTTCCCCATTGCCTTCCTCCGGCTAATATACATATGATTTTAGCACGAGGAATGTTTTGAAGAAGTTGTCAGTGTAGCAGATGGATGTCTTGTGGCAGCTCCCTTCCCCTGATCAGTAGTCAGCAGAAGAGAAGTGGGAGTGTCATTTCCCCTCACGGTAAGTGAGAAAAGAAGCAAAACAACCATTGCAGAATACAGATGCTTACTCCTCACATACTGGCTGATGCTTCAGAATTTTGTATGATGGCCCAGCCCCACACAATGTCACTAGAGCAGAGAGCAAATTAATTTTTGAGATCACTGTATTTCTAGAACTGGCAGCACAGGAATGTGAAATAACTACTGTGACCCAAGTGGACATTATGGGAAGTGGGCTTGAATAGGCTGGTTGGGATCACACCTGATAGAGCTGCCTGCTAGGGGACAGGAGAGTCTCCAAAGTACACGATGTATCCGAAAGAAAGGAGCATCATGTGGACAAATGCCATCACATGGAACACTCAACGACATGTGAGAACTACAAATTCTATCACCTAAGTGGTTTTTCCTTGTCTTTTTGTCTCAGCTGGAAAGTTGCAGAGCAGCAGTTGGAAGGTGGGGGAAGGGAGTGGAAAGAAAAAAATAAGACAGGTAAATACATTTGGGTCAAACCTGTGCTGGGATGGAGGGAGAGAAACATGGCATTGGAAGTTAGTTTTTATTTAAATAAAAAAATTTAAAAACTGAGAATGAGACTTCTCTAGTACCTAAACATGCCTTGAATATAGGCGAGGCTGAAGCCAGAAATCAGATGGGGGCATGCTGGAAGGCCATGGTCAGGGAAAAAGAAGACTGTTTTATGTTTAAACTCCAGAGAGTTCAGTCTGTTTAGTACACTGGTTATATAACAACGTTATAGTGCAGAAAGTGCAAAAGTTTTCTTCTGTATGTCTTCTTGATACTCATTCATCTGGTTGAACATTAGTCTCTTAAATGTAGAAAAACTATTTTTCTTTTGTGGACAGAAGTATGTGTGTGGCATTTTCCATTTCACTGTCAAAGGAGAAATTGTAAGACAGAATACAGGGTACTAAGCAACTTGAAAACTACTTGAATGTGGAACAAACTTTTTTTAAGCATGATGTTTCATTTGACACATTTTTTTCTCTGTTCCTTTTGTCTTGTCTGTGCTTTCAGAACCAAAGAAAATGTCTACTTGTTGGGACAATATCACAATCCACTTACAGAATGAGACCCTAGAAAGGCTAGACATGGGGATTTAGAGGAGAGGCTTGCTCTGAACTGTGCACCAGACTCTGAAATGTTCTCTTGACTCCCAGGCCATTCAGGTGGTTTGAGCTGCAGGGCCTGATGGCATCCAGTCTGCAGCAGAGACTTCTCATTGAGAGAGTGTTTTGGAGGAGCTAGTTGTAAGCCAAGACACTGGGTGGCTCTAACTGTATTGACAAACATATGTTTAACCTGAAAATGTTTCTTCAATATGATAAAAGCAACTTATGCATAATTTCTATGGTTTAAATTTTCACTTAATAAAGTAATAACTCAATAAAAACCAATGATAATAAGTGGCTAATATGAAGCATTTACCATGTGCCAGACACTATGCTAAGCTTATTACATGCATCATCTTATTTTATACAATGACCCAAAGAGGTAGGTAGTGCTAATATCCCCATTTTATAACAGAAAATTGAGCCTTGAGCAATGTATGTATCTTACCTATGTTTTTTGCTAATAAGTGGAAGAGAAGAACATGAATCTAGATCTGCCTAACTCTAAAACTCAAACTCTTAATTACAGGTACATAAAATTCATCACGATTTAAAATAAAAATTGCAAATATTGAGATCTATATCAAGAGCTTTGATAATAATAAAAATTTTATACTACAGAGGAGACCAAACCTTTGTAAATTATAGGTCACATTGTTATAATTTTATTTTTCTCCTTTTTATTTATCTTTCAATTATTATGCTATAAATATGTAACTTACAGAATATTAAGGTTTAATTAAATGAGAGAATTGCTGTTGCTGTATTCATTTATATATATTTTTTCATTTCTACTATAGCATGTATTTCAAATTCATACCCTAAAATGTATTTTTCTCTTGAGTGTCATCTTTTTAAACAACAGAGAAAGCATTTCCATTACAAAACTGAAATTTATATACTGTTTTGATGATGTAACACATTTCTAAAATAAAACATAGGGATATCTATCATCTATCTAAAACTTGTAAAAAATTGAACTATAAATAAATAAGTATAAATGTACATTAAAATCAAAATATATTTATATTACTCTTTTGACATTTTAATAATAGAAAGTCAGACTGAACTGATTTATTTTATATTTATTTACTACTATCAGTGTTTTGATGACTGGAAAATTCAATATACATCTTAGAGGAAATTGCAAAGAAAAGTTAATTTTTTTATGTGTGGGAAAGGAGCAATTCTAAGGCAAAAATGCCTTACTAAAGCTGCTTTGGGATTTAGAATATTCTAGTAAATAAGATAATTTTAAAGGGCCATAAAACTTCCAACTATATATCCCAAACATGAGACTTTTCTCCTCCAAGCAGCTCTGTTGATTTTCAAAGTTTACGTGGTCCATTAGAACAGGATCATCTTTTAAAATACAGGACATACACTTGATAGAGGCAGAGTGTGTCACTTGAGAGAACATCTCAGGATATTGGTGTCCCTTTTAATCTGTGCTGCCTGACAAAACAGGCACAAAACTCAATACTTGGTTCAACACCATTAGTACCTCTAACCCTGCGTGGCTCCAAATCACAGGAAACATAAAGTAGGCAGCACATGCCTTCTCAACTCACTTTCAAAAGAGAGCATTTCATGCATTTTTCATGCTATTTCTCTTCTCTCCCATAAGACTTTAATGGACTAAAGAATGTTGTGTATAAAACTTGATAAAATGGAGAGACAGGGGCTGTGTGATTAAGGTAGATGCAGAAATAGACGATGGAGAAAACTTAAAACGCATCATCTGAATACATTTGAGCTAGAAAAGTAGAAGTGTTTTTACTAAAATGCTTTTTAATAGCATGAGAAGACTTATACTATAAAAAGTCTCGAAGGAGTCTTCATCCCAAACATATTATTTATTTTTGAAATGAATATTTATGGAGTCTCTGAATTAAGCAGTAATCTCTGCCTTTGTTTAAACACAATTAACAATATGCAAAATAAGTCAGAGCTTTGTAGAAATTACATACGCATAAGTACTAATATTGGCAGTTATTTCACTATCTGCACTGTGAGTTCATAAAATGAAGACTGACTAACCTGTTATGCTCTCAATTAATGAACAACTATGCAGTGGAAGCATGGCTGACTTTCTGAATGCGTGAAAATCCAAACAGGCAGTTAAAATTCATGTAAAACTCACACTATTGGAAAAGTAGCAGGAAAACAACTTGTAATAGGAAAATCACAAAAGCAAAATAGTTGGATTTTCTGTGAATGAGCCTTTTCCACCATATTTAGGCTACTTCATCTCTTATTTTCTTTTTTGCTTAATTTTTACATGGAAAGAATTTGAGTATCTTTTGTACAGTTTTTCACACTTAATGCAATAAGTTGAACATTTGGGATTCTTTTTTATTTCTTTTTAAAAAAGAACCAATGTATTTTAGGGAAACATTTTTTAAAGGGCAAAACTGAGTATGCTTCAGAGAATCAACTCTTTTGATCATTTATTTCAATTATTATAAGCTTTGTCTAATCTGTAAGAAGTCACATTATTACATTGTTGGTTCAATTCTGTAACTATAATATAAAATGGATACAGTTAACTCTTAGTTTTCTATGTACATGTGTCTCTGACCCTGATACTTGTGTGTTTAGGGACATATAAAGGGGAAAAAAGGCAATATTCCCTTTTAATCTTTCAACAAAGATGTTGAAAGATTATGGGGCACTGGTGCCTGACACTGTCTAGGTGCCAGAGCTTGGACAGTGAGCAAATAAGACAAAGTCCTCATTCTTCGTGAACTTATATCCTAATGAATATTGAGATCATATGTTATCATTGAGTTTAAAGTCACTAAATTTTGTTTTTCCTCCCTGTGTGTATCTGCAATCTACCCCTCCATTTTTTGATTGCTTTCAGATTGTTCTCATCATTATTGACATTTGTGTTTGCCCAAGGTAGTACCTTACTAGATATTTTTATATCCAAATTTACAAGGGCATAAAAGATTAATCTCAATAAAACTTTGTCCAAAATAATTAAAGATCTACTAAAAAATGTTTTTATTCTGCTTCACCCAGGTGGTAAGCAAATCATCTTAAATTTTTAAAAAATGAAACAATTCCTCTTTTGTGGTCACTAGAAACATTTTATTAGAGATACACCATTCTAAAAGACCAGAAGAATGCTGTGTTTTCTAAGTCAGGAAGCAGATGTATATTTATATTACACACAGATACACTCAAGAAGGCATTGAGTTAAGACTATGTCTTTCCAAAACCTGATTTATACCAGGTCAGCTAGTGAAGGGCAACATAAAGAGTTTTAAGGAAGTATACTGTAATTAAAGGTAACTGTTACCACTGGAGAAAAAGAGGGTGAGTCAATCTAATCTGAATTTTATAGATTTGCTCTATTAATGAGTATACAGTAAGAAGAAAAAATTCAATTTCATGGTCACTTGAAGATGAATGGTTGCAAGGGTTGGGAGGAAATTGAAGCATTTGTAGAAATAAGGAGAATGAAAGCAAATAAAACAAGAATTCTAACTAAAAGGGTTTTATGATGTCTAGGTAAATGAGTTAGGAAAAAATTATACTAAGCAAGCAATCATGGTTAATTCAACTTGCTATCAAAGTGATTAGAGGCATCCAAATAGAATTCTGACACTTACCTGCTTCGTTTGTGCGGATCATTCGAGATGGGGTGCTTGGATCTCCAGTCCCAATGGGGTTGGTGGCAACCACTCTAAATTCATATTCCACCCAGGGGTTCAAGTCCACAGCCATGGCTGACTCCATGTCACCTGTTATGATTTCTGGGACTATGGAGAGACAGGAGATTTCATATCATTAGGAAGACTGGAAAATGCTTACAAATGGCAATCAAGGAAACCTTAGGCACTAACAGGATGAGCAGGCTGATACATACTTCCTTATTATATGTGGCCATGGTGTCACCTCTGGCCTCATTAGTAAAATCAAAGTGAAGCTACAGGAATTAAGCATGTGTACATGTCAAAGCTTGTTGCAGTTAATTAGAATTCCTTCATCTCATCTTTATATACAAATTGCCATAATATGACTTGCCATTATCTATACTGAAAATCATTTTGTCCACTCCTTCTCTTTATGTCAGTCTCATCAAGCAACTGCAGACTTCTAGGTCATCTCTCATCTCTTTTATTCTAATCCCCACAGAATTCTGCTCATTTTCTTTTCTGTCCCAGTTCCCATCCACCTTCACTCTTTGAAACCCTTTTGGTGAAAACTTTGGGATTCATAATCCATCATTAGCAAAATTCCCTGTATATTCATTCTTTTCTGAACATTCTTCTAACTTCTAACTCTCATAGAAACCTAAATTCCTTTTGAGGAAACTTGATGGTTCTCAAGGGTTAAGTTACTATAGAAAAGAGTAACCAGTCCATCTCAGCTGTGTCACCTCTGCCCCCCACCCACACACATAATCAAAGGTCTATAATGGATGTTTTCCCCACAGAATACAAGTATGCAGGTATTTTTTCCCACCAAACCAAACCAAAACAAACAGAATTCTCTCAATATTTCCTATCCTTTCATCCTTCACCCAGTTTCTATGTTTCTTTCAGAGCAAAGCTTCTTTAGGGATGTTTGTGCCATTGCCTACTGTCTCTATTTTCCTTCCATGCTCTCTCAAGCCCACTGCAATTGGGCCTTTACCTCCTGCATTCCACCCTTACCACTCCTGTCAAGATTACCAATGGTCTCTGTCACTAAAACCCTGTGCTCAGGTCTATAGTCCTCATTTTCCTTGACCTAACATCATCCTTTGGCACAGTTGGTAATTCTCTTCTGTTTGAAATATTTTTCAAAACTTAACTTATGTTTTGTTCCTCCCTATCTTTTTCTGTCTCCATTGCTGGTTTCTTTTTGTATTTCAGATGCATGCCAGTTCTATTAGAGCTGTCCCATTTTCTTACTCCATGATCATCTAATCTCATGGCTTTAAATACCCTCTATATGCTGATGCCTCCAATATTTCCAGCAATGAACCTCTTTCCTAAACTCCAGAATGATATGTCCAATGGCTTATTAGATATTTCTCTTTGGATAAGGTTCTCAACCTTAAGTTCTCCTACTTACTTTTGTAGTATTCCTTATTCAATGTATGACAGTCACATTCTTATGGGTGCTGTAGCCAAAATCTTGGGGTTATCCTCAATTCCTTTTTTCTTTTCCTTGTCTCCCCCCAGCTATAAGCAAATTATAACATTTCTGACTTAAAAATGTTGATTTCTCCACTTCCTGTTGCAGCAAAATTTCTTAATTATATTAATTCCTCTTCCATTATCTCTTAAATCCATTTTCATAGACTTTAGTCCTTACCGTTTTACTAAAACTGCTACTTTCAAAGTCACCAATGATCTCCATGTTGCTAAAATCAATGATCAAATCTCAGTCCTCATCACACTTGACATTTTGTTAGTATTTGGCACAGTTGATTAGTTTCTCTTCCTTGATAGACTCTATTCCTTTGTCTTGCAGTATATTGCATGGACTCAGTTTTCCTTTTAACTAAGTAATTGCATTCTCTCTGTATTCTTTGGCTGGTTGCTTTTCTCCACAGCTTCTTACTGTTGGAACTCTCCAGCTTTCGACTTTTATATTCTTCTTTATTTTATACTTATATCCTTGGAGACAACATGCAATCTCTCAGTTTTAAATGCAACTTATATGCCAATAATTTCCTAATTTATGTCTATATTCTAAATTTCTTAAACTCCAGGCTCATGTATACAGGGTGAGGTAAAAGTCATTTACAGTTGTGAGTACATGAAACACAGACTTTATTTTTGTATTATTATTCATTTATTATTGTATTATTTCCATATGAACAACCATAAACCTACTTGAGCATGACCTTGTACAATTATCTACTTGATAACCTTGGAGGTCACATTTCTAAATATAGTCACCATGGGGTGTTCAAGTTTCAACATTTGAACTTTGGGAAGAGGCAGTCCCCATAAAATCCATAACAGGCGGGTTGTAATTTATTTATTTATTTTTAATAATTTTTAAAATTTACATAGTTGACATACAATGTTATATTAGTTTCAGGTGTATAACATGGTAATTAGATATTTATATGACTTATAACTTATAAAGTGATCCCTGATAAATCTAGTACCTATCTAAAACCATACATAGTTATTATAATATTACTGATGAGATACCCTATGCTGTACTTCACATCCTTGTGACTGTTTTTATACTGGCAATTTGCACATTTTAACCCCTTCCCTTTTTTCACCCATCTCCTTAACTCCCAAACCATCTGGCAACCATCACAATGTTCTCTGCATTTATGAGTTTATTTGTTTTGCTTATTCATTTATTTTGTTTTTTTATATACCACATATAGATGAAATAATATGGTATTTGTCTTTCTCTATCTGACTTATCTCACTTAGCATAATACCTTCTATGTTTATGCATGTGGTTGCAAATAGCAAGGGTTCATTCTCTTTCATGGCTGAATAATACTCAATTATATATACAGTTAAACTTCAGTTTGCAAATGTTTGATTCTCGAAAAATTTGGTCTTGACCTAGTAGTTCATGAAAAAATGTCTCTATTGCCTAACAAAACTTCAGTTTGTGATGCTGATACTTGTATGATCAGTCACATGTCTCTTAGGTGACAAAAGAAATTTGCTTTTTGAATGAATCACTTCTCCAACAATTTTCTGGAATGAATTAAGTTCAAGAACTGAAGTTTTACTGTGTGTACCACATCTTATTTATTTATTTGTATATGGATGGACACTTAGGTTGTCTCCATATCTTGCCTATTGTAAATAATGTTGCAATGAACATAGGAGTGCATATGTCTTTTTGAATTAGTATTTTGGATTGCTTCAGATAAATACCCAGAAGTGGAAATACTGGGTCAAAGGGTAGTTCTATTTTTAATTGTTTTGAGGAAACTGCATACCATATTGTTGATTTCCACAGTAGCTACACCATTTTGCAATCCCATCAAGAGTGTATGAGGATTCCTTTTTCTTCTTAGGCAGGTTGAAATTTAAAACAAAGTGGTCAGGATAAGCCTCATTGAGAAGGTACATTTGAATAAAATTTTTAAGGAAGTATAGATGTAGCTATGCTAATATCCAGGGGAAAGCATCCCAGGTGGACAGAGCAAATACTGCAAAGCCATTAGAGTGTAGGTGGCAAACACAAGGCCTGCAGGCCTAATCCAGCCCTTCACCTTGTTTTATCTTGTCCAGCACCTTGTTTCAACACAGCAGCAGTGCGGAGCTCTCACTTAACTATTAAGGGTAGTTACATGTATACAGTCCTAAAATTGCATTTGGCCCTTTAAAGGCAACTGAGAGGCTGATGTGGCCCCAGGTGAAAATGAGTTTGACACCCCTGCATTAGAGTCAGTACTTGACAAAAGCATGAGAAGATCAGTGAGTCAGGAGCAGAGTGAGTTTTAGGGAGAGCGGTTGAAGATGAGTTTGGAAAGAGAATGGCAGGACAAAATCATATAGGACTGGACTTTCATCCTGAGAGAAATGGGAAGACATTGTAGGACTGATATTCTAAGTCTTATCTTTTAATACATTAATTCAAGCTATGTGAAAAATAAGAAGTAATTAAAGTCAAATGAGGTCATAGGCTGGGGCGATGATCTGATAGGATTTGTACCCTTATAAGCAGGGACAGCAGAGAGCTTGAATCCTTGCTCTCTGCCATGTGAACACACAGTGGGAAGGCTTCTATCTGTAAGTCAAGAGGGAGGTTCTCACCAGGAATCAAATTGAATTAGCTGGCACCTAGATCTTGGAATTCCCAGCCTCCAGAACTGTAAGAAAATAAATCTCTGTTGTTTAAGCCATTAAGTTTGTGGTATTTTATTATGTCAGCCTGCACAGACTAATACATTGTCCCATCACAGTACTTTTGATTATCCTTACAATACGTTTGTTTTTCATTAATGAATTTCTAAAATACTATACAGTTTCCTTGTTTACTGTGTTCTCTCTTTATTGTTTGTCCTCACCGATGAGAATACAGTCTTCACAAAGGTAGATATTTTTTTGTTTTGTTTTGTTTTGTTCACTCATATATTCTAAGTGCCTAGAAGACTAACTGAAAGCTTCTCAATAAATTTTTATTGAATGAATAAAAGGGGAGTTCAAATTGACAGGTGTGATCAAAATTGGCACAGCTTCTGTTGTAATCTTGCTGTAATTATTCAGGCTTTATGTTAAGAAAGAAAATTAATTCAAAATATAAAAAATTCTTCCTCTAAACGCTACATATATTTACAGTTTCTTAACCATACACATTTTAAGACTCCTTCCCTTATCCCTCATCTTCTCCACCATCCTTAATTCTAATGCCTGTTTAAAAAGAAAAATAAAAATAAGATTTAGAAATTTTAATTTAATTGCTACTTGTACAGAATATAAAATAAATGTAAAAAGTGGACTTGAAATTATTAATATTTTTGATGAAATAATATACAATATGAAATAAATGTAAAACAAACTTTTTAATGACAATTAGGATTTTTATTTCAAATACAATATTGTGAGTACTAAAGAAAATAGAGAATGTATACCAAAGTAATTATTTTTAAAGCCTTGCAGGTATTATTTCATAAAGATACTCTTCCTGGAACAATGGGGCCAAGTCAGTTTCAAAGACAGCATTCTGCTTCAGAGAGGACACACAGCAACTAAAGGCAGTGGGAAATCTCACACTGATTAAGGGAGAAAACCTTGTCAAAATGTGTTTCCTAGTAAAAGAAACTGCATCAAAGAATTTAATTAAATAATTAAATGCAAACTGAATAATCCTGTCTAGTTGTCAAATTTAATCAACCAATCAGTGGAATACATATCCACAGATACAAGAAATATCCACTGATAGAAGAATAGTGAATAAACATATTTGAAATAAGTAAAAAATAACTTCTAATATTATAAAAGCTTTGGTATTCCTAAACACACACAGTAAACTAGGTCAGCTGATTCTGTTCAATAATATGAGGAAGAAAGTTAGGTTCCAAATCAAAAGCAATTTGACCAGAAGAGGGGTTTGCAAATGAAATTATTTTTTATGGTTGTTTTCATACTCCATTCAAAATGAAAAAATTAGTCTCATTTACAGTCACCTTGTTTTGGGGTAGGCAGTATTAAGTTAATTCCAAATGTGTTCAGCTAGAAGGTCCACATGCAACTCACAACCTCATTTGTCAAAAATGAAGAGTTCACAATTCTTTGATTTCACATTGGTGTGTGAAGGAATCTTTTTTAAAAAACATATTTTGATTATGCTATTACAGTTGTCCCATTCTTTTCTTCCTTTATTCCCCTCCTCCCTGTACCCCCCTCCCACCATCATTCTCCCACCTTAGTTCATGTCCATGGGTCATACATGTAAGTTCTTTGGCTTCTCCATTTCCTATTTTATTCTTAAATTCCCTCTGTCTATTTTGTACCTACCATTTATGCTTCTTATTCCTTGTACCTTTTTTCCCATTCTCCCTTTTCCCCCTCCTCATTGATAACCCTCCATGTGATCTCTATTTTTGTGAATCCCTTCCTGTTCTAGTTATTTGCTTAGTTCATTTTTGTTTTTTTTTTTTTTTATGATGGTTGTTGATAGTTGTTGTCATTTTACTGTTCATAGTTTTGATCTTCTTTTTCTTAGATAAGTCCCTTTAACATTTCATTTAATAATGGCTTGGTGGTGATGAACTGCTTCACTTGACCTTATCTGGGAAGCACTTTACCTGCCCTTCCATTCTAAATGATAGCCTTGATGGTTAGAGTAATCTTGGATGCAGGTCCTTGCCTATCATAACTTGGAATACTTCTTTCCAGCCCCTTCTTACCTGCAAGGGTTCTTTTGAGAAACCAGCTGCTAGTCTTACGGGAACTCCTTTGTAGGTAACTGTCTCCTTTCCTCTTGCTTCTTTTAAGACTCCCTCCTTATCTTTAATCTTGGGTAATGTAATTATGATGTGCCTTGGTGTATGCTTCCTTGGATACAACTTTGGGACTCTCTGAGCTTCCTGGATTTCCTGGAAGTCTGTTTCCTTTGTAAGATTGGGGAAATTCTCCTTCACTATGTTTTCAAATAAGTTTTCAATTTCTTGCTCTTCCTCTTCTCCTTCTGGTACCCCTATGATTTAGATGTTGGAACATTTACAATTTTCCTGAAGGTTCCTAAGCCTTTTCTCATTTTTTTTGAATTCTTGTTTCTTCATTCTGTTTTGGTTGAATGTTTATTTCTTCCTTTTGGTCCAAACTGTTGATTTGAGTCCCTGTTTCCTTTCTTTCAATGTTGGTTCCTTGTACATTTTCCTTTATTTCACTTTAAATACCCTTCACTTTTTCCTCTATTTTGTGACCATAATCAACCATTTCTGTGATCATTCTGATTACCAGTGTTTTGAACTCTGCATCTGATATGTTGGCTATCTCTTCATCACTTAGTTGTATTTTTTCTGGAGTTTTGATCTGTTCTTTCATTTGGGCTGTATTTTTTTTTTTGTCTCAGCATGCCTAACACATACTAAAGGGCGAAGCCTTAGGTATTTGCCATGGCAGGGTTACCCATGTCATTGCATTGTGGTGCTGTATGCGGGGGAGGGGTCTGAGAGGGAACAGTGCCACTTGCTCAGCTCTTGCCGGCTTTCAGTCACTTCCCCCAGTACTCACAAGCAAATTGGACCCTTCTGATGCTGATTCCTGGGTGGGTGAGTTTGTGTATATTCTAGAACCTTGTGGGTCTCTCCAGTGAACTCTCCTGTGAGACTGGGAGTTTCTCCTGCTGCCTCAACCTCCACAGATTTTTTCAGTCAGAGATTTTGAGGTTTTATTTCCTTGCATTGGAACCTTGGGTTGCACAGTCTCTCTCAATCCCCAGCTCTTCTTCCCGGTTTATCTGCTTGCAAATATGGGACTGCCCGCTCCACCAGCCATTGCCTTGCCCACCCTGGTCCTTCAGCCGCTGCCTTGCCTCGAGTCCTCTTTACCCTGGCTGCTCATCTCTGCTTCTCCTACCGGTATGGGTGAATGTTTCTTTTTTAACTCCTTGGTTGTGGGACTTCCATACAATTCGATTTTTTGGCAGTTTTGGTTATTTTTTATTTTAAATTTGTTGTTGTCTTCTATTGGTTGTGCAAGGAGGCAAAACGTATCTACCTATGCTTCCATCTTGGCTGGAAGTTGGCGTGTGAAGGAATCTTAAGTGCTTTTGAAATACTAGTTTATGAATTGCATTAACTTTATTAGAGAGTTCAAACTCCAGAGCCATCATTTTCTTCTAATATTTATGCATTAGAGATGATCTTTACTGAAATTGTTTTAGATGAGGAAACAAGTATGAAGACAAAAGGTCCACCTCAGTGGAGCTGATGTGGCTCTGAAGGGATTTCATTCCCTGTCATGGGCATGAAAGAAGTTGTGGTCAGATTGTGCAGGGGCAAAAACCAGAAGGCATTTAAAACCTACTTTAGAGCATGCAAAAGTTGACCACTGTTCTTTGGTGGCACATCTCTACCAGTAGCTCCAAGAGATATTGAGTATTCGAAAAACAAATGACTTCATTAGGTGAAGAGACATCTTGCTAAAGCCCTATTACTATCAAGGCAAACAAAATTGGTCAGCTAAAAAAATATATTTATGAAAACTTTCTATTTTTATAAACATATTGCAATCATAGATTTTTTTAATAAGTGCTGCTGAACTGAGTTTAAAAAAATCTCCCAACTTAAAAGTTGTTTCTAGCAATCAAATTAGATTTGAAAGATAAAGATGCAATTTTATAGTAGGGACTTCTAAAGTAAGTACATAACGCTAAAATTAACATTTAGTTCAAATTCCTGAGCTTCCCCCAACATACAATTTCATTTGACCCTAGCTTGTACCAAAAATTCAAATTTATATGTGTATACATAAACCTATTATATTTAGATAATAAAACAAAATGACAAATCCCTACTCAGTACAGACAACTGCAACTGAAGACTACATTGTATAGACATTGTATACTTTTCAAATACCAACTTATTAAATACATTTCTAATAACTATCAGGAGACTATAATGTCACATAACCTTGAAGACAGCCACATTTGGAGAAGTAGGGGAAGTTTAGTTATAACATGAAATGGAAACCATCAAGGAAGAAATATTTTTTAATAATGCAAATATAATTCAAACATCTTAGAAGTATGCATTAAAATTCTGCATTGTTTTAAATGATGTGATTTTATGTTAGATTTTCTTTTTATGTGGGATTTGAAGGGGTAGCACAGGAAACTGGAGTCATGGAATAGTTCTCTGATTATCTTGGGGGTGACTAATCTATACAATACAATTTCATAGAATTTTATAGAACTGTACACTAAAAAATAGTTAACACAAACTGGTGAAACTTCCATATAGTCTATAGTTTAGTTGACAGCATTGTCCCAATGTCAGCTTTCTGGTTTGATAATTGTACCATTGTTGTATAAAATATTATCATTGGGGGAAGCTGAGGGTTGGGTCCACAGGAAATCTCTGTATTATTTTTGCAACTTCTATGTGAGTCTAAAGTTATTTCAATAAGCAAACAAACAAATATAAATGATGTGGTTCCTCCCAGGGAATTGAGAAGAGAAGAAAGCAAGGTAGCCTTTAAAAGAAATAAATACTTGTTAATATTCTAATAAATAACAAAGTTTCAAGAATCCAGAATGATCCTACTGAGATGCTTCGCACATATATTAATATATAAAATAGCTCATGATGGAAAGCTGCTCTGTTTACAGATGATGCTGCCTTAGAACCTCTTACCTGTTTTCACTGTTTGCCAGCCCAGAGAGAAGGGACTGCGAGCCTGCAGGTTGTAGGAGGAGATGGGGCTGTGGTTGTCAGCTGCTGGACTCCAGGAGAGCGTGGCTGTGCTTTCAGTGATTTCCTCAACAATCACTATCCCCGGTGGGCCTGGGGGACCTATAGACAAAGGAGAATGGATAAAGTGAAGTTCAAGGCATGGTGAGGAGTCATGAGAAATTGTGTTTCCCATGGGGATTCAATCAAACTATGTCATTGTTTTAATTATACACATATTTAGTAATAAAAATTGGAAATAAAAAGTGATGGGATGCAAGCTGGTTTCTATGATTTCTGGGGTTAACATAATTATGGATTTGACTTTTTTCTAGCATTGTGTTTGGAGGCAACTAACAATTAGTATTGTGTTTCAAAGGAAAAGAAAAAAATTAGAAACCACCACACAATGTCAATATCAACTCTGGCTATTGAAATCAATCACAGCCTGCAGAGACAGCAACAGAAAGTGATAGGCAATGCTGTCAGGCACAAAAACAATCCCATTATTACTAAGGAGGTATAGGTGTGTGGGCTACTTTTCAAGTTCAGGGAACCTAAAATGTGCAAATACTGTAATGTGAATATCAAGTAGCTTAAGCTCTAAGAGAGGAGATATAAAAGGCCCTAAAATCATCAGTATTCAGACCAAGGAAGAGTAAATACTGGAAATGAGACATAGAAATTTTTGAGGGAAGTTAAAAGTGTGATTAGATTATTATTATTATTATTATTATTATTATTATTATTGGGTGGGGAGTACAATGAATGAGAAAAGATTATTTCCCTTTTGATCATGAACACTATGTATAAAAGAGTGACAATTGAGCTATTAATGTATGTAGACTTTAGCTTGAAGAAACAGCCATGATCTGTTATGAAGAGAAATATACCTTTATATTATTACTTCCAAAATAATGATTTCTAATAGCATTTAAAAATATGCACTTACATTTTATTGGCTAAAAGCAATCAGTTTTCTTATTGACATTCTTCTATTTCCTAATATGGACAATTCAATATATAAGGATGCTTTTATTTTCAACTAAAAAATTCTGCCCTTAAGTACTTAATTTTCTGAATTAGTCTTGTGTAGCAAGTTGCTGTTTGGACCTGGCAATTATGAAGTCTGAGCCGAAAGGGTGGAACTGGAATTGTAAGGAGCTAAGAAATGGTGGATTGCTAAAGAGATGGACATCGTTAGAAAAGACCTCTTGGTAGAGGATTTCAACATGAAAGGGGCAATGAGATGAAGAATTTAAAAACTTCTTTGGGAAATGGCATTTTCAGGAAATAAGAAATTAGTAGTTTTTATCAAGATTGAGAAGAACCAGCAGCGGATAGCAGAGACCAGAGACTTAGAAGACAGGGACTATTCCATCAAGAAGGTGACAAAATATTGGGGTGGTAGACAAAAGTGTAGAAAGTAATGATGAGAAGTGGCAGTTTTTTCTCTAAAAGAAATGAAGAAACAAAAATATGGAAAGAAACTTTTGAGATGGCAATAAGGGCAGTTGAGAGAGCTCATTTGGGAAGGTTCCCATTTTTCTTCATTAAAAAAGAAAAAATCATCTTCAATAAGGAAAGGTGATTGGATGAAAATGGGACTGGGAGTTGGAAAAGAATGGGAAATGTCTGGAATAAGTACATGATAAAAGAGGAAAGACATGAAATACAAATATTTTAGAAGAGTATTGCAGTTCCAATTTGGTTTAATACCATCATTTTGAAATAGAAGTGACTTGGCAAGGTTAGGCTGGAAAGTCAGGACCAGGGCCAGACACAGTAGGTTTAGGAGTTTATAAACCAGGATCAGGTCCATGCAGGTTTAGGAGTTTATAAATTTGGTGTGGCTTATCGTCAACGGTGGACTGAGGAGTTGAGGGAAGTCAGAATGGTGTTAACAGACTAGAATAAAAAAAAAGGAAATCAGGGAAACCAGGTTATTATGAGGGAAAATATAAGAACTGGAACTTGTGAGGAGAAAAACTGTAATTTGTAGGGTATTTTGGAATAAGAATTTGTGTTCATCTGGGGTGAGGTGGAGAATATGATTACTAGGGCTGAAAAGGCTAGACTTGGAGAAAAGTATGTTTGAGGTACCCCCTGTATGAATGTTCAAAGCATTAAAACAGTGGCCAGGGATAAGATAAGGAAAATAAATGGGATCCAGGTGCTGAAGAAAATGTTTAACAAGTTATTAGAGTGTAGTGACAGGGATAGGAAAGAGTGACTCTAATGATAATATAATAATGATAAGACTATTAATTGTAATAATAATACTATCAGCTACCATATTCTTTCTGTCCATATTAAGTATTTTGCAAACATTAACTTGTTCATATATTTCTATATCCCTGGGTGGGCCTTATTTTCCCCACTTCATAGAGGATGTAACGGAATCTCCAAGAGATTGTTTAGTCAATAATTGGAAAATAAATCACTTAGCCAATAACCATATTGTGTGTTAGGTGTAATGCTAGGTGGTAGGTATCAGAGAGTCCATTCTAATGAGAAGTTATTTGCCCAAGTCCCTGGGCCAGTGAACAGTACTACTGATATTTAGCCCTTCGGTTCCCATCTCCTTTTCCTGTTTACCTAGGGAGTCATTTCAATTGAAGAAAGAAAAGGAAAAGAAAGAGCTTATGTCAGAGAAAGGCACATTTAAATTTTGTGGTAGAGACACAGATGGCATTGAAGAAGTGGGTTACGACTTTGTAGCAGCTTGTGGCCACCCTCACTGCTTTTCCTGTCTTTCCATGCAAGTCATTCTGTCACTGAAAGATAAAGCTTACTATTCTTTCACTTCCTTGAATCTGGGCTAGCCTGAATATTTTGCCCAAAAAACAATGATACCAGTGACATTGCTTGACTTTTGATGAGAAATTGTAAGCAGTTGTGCAGCTTCATCCCAAGTCTTGTGGAATGCTTTTGGGAAAATCCATCTCCTTAGTTAGAAGTCTGATTAAACAGAGGCTACCATTCTGTGAGGAAGTCCAAGCCATGTAATTGGAGAGACTCATGGAGAAGGAAGGTCTAACTGGCCCCCAGCTATTCCAGGCGTCCCTGCCCAAGCACCAGACTTGGGAGTGATAAAGCCTATGAATGACTCGAGCTTTAGCCACCACAAGGCTCATGTGCATGAGAAATCCCAAATAAGAACCTGGCTATGTCTGTCAGCTGCAAATATCATGAGGGCAAATAATAGATTGATGTTTTAAACCACTAAATTCTGGGGCAGCAATTATTATTGTAACAGACTTCAAAATAGTTTGATTTGACTTTGCTTATAGATAGGAAATTTGTAGAAGGATCTTCAAGATGCTATGAAAACAGACTTGAAATTTAGGAATATATTCAAACAAAGATAATTATCAACATAATTCATTTGTTGAGGTTTTCCGTTATTGTTCCATTTATTCTGTTCAATTTCATCAATTATATTTCTTTGCCTCTGCAAAAAGTATTTGTTAACAACCACCTATATGATATGAAATATTGTGGAAAATAACTTCATTAACTTAAATAAAATTATTTGCCTTTATGAGTACTAAAGCTCTATAAAATATTTAAATTAGTTCTCTTAAAAGGTATATTTCTTTTAATAATAGGTAGTAGATAATTACACTAATTAAAAAACTTAAGCTGGAACAAAAAATAGAATTTATAACATAATTGATAAACTCCCAAGTATTTTTCTGTATATGTGGCTACTTCCCCAAATATAGTCCATAGCAAAATAATCAGTGAAGGTGAAGAAGATTTCCTTATGTAGGATACTGATTGTAGCTGTGCAATTTTCTGTAATTACAAATATTGTAAAGAACTAACAGTCCAATAATCATGTAATGCTCAAATCATAAAATCTTATGATAAAATATTAGGTAGCCATTAAACTCCCTAATATAGCAAACTATTTAATGAGATAAGAAATATTTACCACATATGTGAAAAAAAGCAGAATGCAACATTATATGTAAATATAGGTGTATAAATAGTAATTTGCCAAATATATAAAAAAAGAGACTGGAAAAAGGGCGGTAAGGTATACATGGCAGTAGTCATTGCTTGGCAGTAGGGATGTGGGTGATTTACATTGTATTCTTTATACTTGTCTGGACTTTCAAATTTTCTACTGTAAGCATGTATTAGTTCTAAAATTATTTTTAAAAGTCATTATTTTAAAGAAAGGCTCCATATCATTATAATATGACCTAGTCTATGTCTATTCTATTTCACTAAACATTTACTGAATGGCAAGTATGTGTAAAGCACTGTGCCAAGTACCAGGAGATTCGGGTGGGCAGACGAATGCTCTACAGGAGGACAAAATGCGGTTTCAGCCCCAGCTGTGTGAAATCCAGTGGCAGACAGATTTTTTACAAAAAACAAATGTTCGGCCCTGATAATTTATAATCAAATGCTTGGGACTATATTTCACATCTCATTATAATGCTTTCTACATTAGTTATAATTACTTTCTGTAATTTCCATTTGTTGAAATATTCGACATGGTACTTGCCATATATTAATTCTTCAATAAATTTTTATAGATAAAGAGATGAAAGAAAAATGGAAAAAAGGGCAGAAAGTATTATATTTTGAGTTTGAAATGTTGTCTAACAATTAACAAGTAAAAGATGTTTTGAAATTATTGTTGTATAAGACAAAGATCCAGTGTGATTTTTAATTTGTTATATCAAAATATATTTGAATTAACAGTTTTTTTTGTCACACTAAGAAAGAGGTGGTAATAAAAATGACAGAGTAGCTCCATGAGTAAAGAATATAAACTTTCTCATATGATTTAGTAAGACTCATTATTATTAGAAACTTACTATAAACATAAATATTCTAAATTCTTGTAAATATGAAAGATTTTATCATTATTGAGAATATTATAGAAAACTGATATGATTTACCTTTTAAGATAAATACAGTTTTCAACCAAAATAAAAATGAAATGTATAGTTATTGTATTAGTATTGGTTTATCAATATTTTATCTATAATAAAGGATATTTTTAGATATATCAAGTGTCGGCTGCAGTTAGCTTCTTGTATACATTTCGAAGTGAATTACATTAATCTTATAATAATACAATCAATACCTTTGTCTCAAGGCCTGTTAATGATGATCATATTTTACCATCTTTTGACTTTTTAAAAAATCCTGAAGTAAATTATCTCTTCAAATGATTTTAGCACTAATTTACAGAACACATCTTTGAAAACAGATTCATAAAAGGTAAATATCTGAGACGTGACAAATGTGTGACAGTAGCTAGTGTCTAATGTACAGAGATGACACTCACTCAACAGAAATCTCATTAATGCTTAGCAGTGTCAGATGAGCGAGAATCTGGAAAGTCCCCCTGCCCTCGCCCCCATGACAGTGCTATTATATAGGATCACTAACAAATATTTTATTTGAAAGTAGAAAAGTTAGAAAAATGGACACAGTTTTGTTATTTATTTAAGGTGAAGATGTCTGAGCAAATGATGAAGCACACAGGCCCTAGCAGAAGCCGTGTCCTCATGCATTCAATCTGCTCTCCATCAGGGGGTCCCCAGGTTTGCTAATAGTTTGCTATCGCATTGACTCATTCTTTTGGCCTCCTGTTTAGTTAGAAAATTTTCTTCTCTTGAGAAGCCATTGACTTTTAAAGCTGAAAAACTAAATAAAATGTATGTTTTTTTTCATGTCACCAGCATAACAATAACAATGTTACACTGGTGACAACAAAGAAGAAACTAGGGATAAAATAGTTAAGCAATGTTATATAGTCATGGCATTTTAAATTAACTGGAGTCATCTAGTTCTAACCTATTATTTTTTCAAATGAGAAAGGTATACTTGAAATAGAATAACTCCTCCTCAAAAAAAAATAATAAAATAAATAAAAGTCCAAAACAGACCTCCTGCTTTGGAGGGAAAAGGAGTTGAAGCAGGGGTCAACTTTAGTACTGACATCAGTAGAGTGATGTTCCACATTCAAAGCGAATTACGACAATTTAATGTGGTAACAAACAGGAAAGTGAAGACTGACTTCTTGTAAAATTATTGCCCATTCTCCTTTTCGATAACCACTTGTGGTGCCAGGCGTTATGGTCCTTGTGGTGTAACTGTACAGCCCTTCTGAGGAATAATTATTAAAAACGTCTTCCTAAAGCTGAGAATGACTCCCTCTTGCACAGCAACTTTTCTGGCTCTTTCCCATGAGATAGGATCACAGTCTCATCCTGATGCTGACACCTACAGATTCAACAAATATTCCTATTGTCACATGTTTTTTTTACACTGAGTATCTGTTCAGTTTGTTTTCATTTTTATTTGATTTGGGGGACTTTCTGTCATTTTTCTCACATAGAACTTTTATGTGAGAAACTTAACTTGTTGAGATTCAAAACTTTAAGCAGGTTTTTTTTCTTTAAAAACAAAATGAAAAATTTGGTACCAAACATGCCATGGCATCTTAAATTGGTTCTATGTTTTAAGCCAATAAATATTGATTGGGGACAGATATACCTTACTTTCTAAGCACATGTAGGAATTTGCTGTGGAAAGAAGGAGGGAGATGTGGCAATGATTCATGGAAGCAAAGTCTTGAACATGTCTTCTGATACCAAGTGTAGAGGAAACTTAGCCACTGTCTGGAAGATTAGATTAATGTGGCGGAATAAACTCAATAATTCAGGCCACAAAGAATATTTTTTTAGTTTATCATGTAGTTAAATTATATGCAATGAACCATTCAGTACAAAAACCATTTTTATTTGTGTCTACACAAATAAAAAACCTATCTATAAATAACAATAAAACATTTCATTAATAAATAACAATAATGTGAATAAATGTTCTATAGCTCATCAAGTATTATTACCTTGGTTGTTGATATTATCAACAATCATTGGTTGTTGATATTATCACCTTTAGAATAGAATTATGAAGAACTAAGTTACAACATTATTTAGGAAGCATGGTGTTATTGATAGTATACTTATTTTTATGCTAAAAGTGTCTCCTGACATGCAGTTGACATACCAGGCTAGTGAAGTGTAACTTCAACTAGTGTTGCATCTTTCCTTCTTTAACTTCCCTTCATATGCTTCCTTACCATCCTGCTCCTCATGAAGTCTAAGGGTCTTCCTAGATTTCTTGCAGTTACTAATTTAAGTGACCCTTTCCCACTGTTCTCAATGCCATGAGCATAATCAACTGTTCTCTATGAGGGGTAGTTAAGGATTGAAATGAGAGATAAACAGCTCAAATTATTTTCTTCAAAAATAATTGTTTTCAATGAATTTGGTAAAGCTCACATTTATCATATTTACCCATCATCATCATATTCATTATTATTACCTACCTACCTACTTACTTACCTACCTATATACCTACATACCTGTCATCCATGTTACATAGTTTCTTAGCATAAAATTCTTGTCTCTCTCACTTTGCCTATTTAACATCCATTTATACTTCAAATTTCAAAACTTTGCTTTAGTTTCACTTCCTTGGAGGAGACTTTCTCTGAATGCCCTGCCTGGGTGAAATGACTCCATTACGCATTCACAGCATCATGTATCTGTCAGTCATAGTGGAAATCACAGTTGGAGCTTTATACTTATTTACATGAGTCTTTTATTAATGCTGGCTTTCCTTTTTAGATTTTAGACACAAGAGAATTGGAATTGTGCTTGTAATTTGCTCACTACTGCATTCCCAATGCCCAGTACAGTGTTTGGCATGTAGCTTGTTATAAATACAGATTTATAATAAATGATTGAATGAATACTTTTTTTATTAACTTAACAGCCTAGCATAGTTGTTGAGTTATTTTGTACATGTTTTCACTTTTGACCCATCAAAATATGAGAAAGAGTAATATACTTTTACAAAATCAGAGCACTACTCTAAAAAAACTTACTATATATTAAAAAGTAAGATTCTAATTATGTTAGATCTTCTTTGTTAAATGCTACTAATTAGCTACCCATCTGATCATGGTGGCTTCTAAACAACAACAACAACAACAAAAACAGAAGCAGCCTATTAGTGTCTTTCAGACTTTGATTAGCAACAAAATCTTTGGCATGTTTTTTTTAAAAAAATGTAGATTCTTTGGCTGTTCTCAATAGCAACCAAATTGCAATTTCTGTGAATAGAGCCTCAGAATTGTAATTTGTACAAGATGCCTAGGAAGTTTTTATGCACCTTCTATTTCAAGAAAAACTGATCTAAAGAAAAGATATTTGGATAGAGTCAGAAAAATCTTATTCCAGTTTTGACTTTTTTTTATGTTAAGAGCTTTGTGCAGGTTTCTGAACCTCATTAGTTTCAGTTCCTTGACATTTTTATAAAGCAAATGATAGTATTTATCTTATTCATTATTGTGAGAATTACTTAGGATACTGTATGTAAAATGTACTCTGTAAATAGCAATACCAGCCTGGCTATGCCTCTCATTAGCTCAGTAACATTAACAACGTCATATGAACTCGCAATGCTTCTTCTTCTTCTTTTTTTCTTTTACCAATATAAACAAGAACCACATTTGATTTTTTCACCTATGCATCACATTTGATTTTATCAAAATAAATAAGAGCAGATGTGAAAATAATTTTAAAGAGAAAAAATCATACTATTGTTAGCAGATTCAACAAAGAATCCTTATCTTCTGAGGAGCTTATAATGTAAAATGAAAAAAATGGTCAAAAGATAATGACTTATTGCTGACCTGTAAGGTAGAAGGTATCATGCTAAATGTTATGTTTTCTCTCTAACCTTTATAGCAAATATGATATTGATGTCTCCATTCCCCAAATGAGAAGACTGAGTCTCATAAAGTTCAGATGGCTCACCCAAGGCTACAAAACATTTCTTCAGTAGATCTGGGGTTCAATTCTTATTCTTGATTGTATATGTATCTGAGTCTTAATTCCATGCTATTTATTAGAGCATGATACTACTTCACATAGTTCAGAATAGACAGAAAATGTAGATTTCAGAGGATTAAAAATTTTTGTGAGTGGGGCAAATAATTTTTTATTGATTGAAAATGGATTTAGAGGTAGAAAATGTATGATAGAGATTAAATGAACTTTGTGATTGACTCCCTAATATTCACTCCACCTGTCCCGGTGTAGTGTAGGGAACTCACCCCTCATTATTTGGGTGGCCATGACTAGTCTAGGTCCATGTTGACAATCTCACCAGCCCACGTTAGTGATTGGTTCAGGAAGCGAGGCTTAAACCTGTCAGATCATGGAAATGTTCTTATGATAATTTCTGGTTCAGGAGTAACTGTATGGTATAAACTGGCCAAACCAAATGGAAGGTTGCACCTTTGTAGAGATATGCTAGTTCTTTTTTCTGTTGTATGTGAACAAGAAAGCATTTAGCTTCTATTATATGGGCAGACAGGCTATGACTGCAAGGAGTTTTAGGGTAAGGCCAACATTGTAGATGACAGGTGAAGAGATAGAATCAAAATTGGTCCTTGAAAAAAACTTGAGACACTGGGTAAACCAATTAAAAACTCTACTTCCTGTCATGAGAGCAAATATATTTCTTTATTGTTTAAACTGATTTGAGATGGGCTTTCTATTACTTGCAATTGGGAGCATCCTAAGATACAAAGGATAACTGAAAATTCCTTTAGTTTATGAAAGATTAAAATTGGAATAATTCCTTATCTGTGCCAAGACTGGTCATATATTAACATAAACAACCCCAAAAGAGAATGTCCAATAGCACTGAATTACTCCAGAGAAACCCTTTGGAATTGAAAAATGACAAGTCAATTGGGAAAACTGACAGAACAGCTGGCTGACTGGAAGCAAACAGTCAAATAGGTAAACACATGCAATGAAATTATTAAAATGATTTAAAATTTTTCCTATAGGATAATGGAAGAATCATTTTGGATAGAGACTTAGGACTTATTAAAGATGTACTATTATAATCAATATATCCTTATGGCAATAAATTTCAACAAAGTACTGAAAATCAGAGAAAAATCTTTAGGTCAAAATTTTGAAAAACCCATTTTAAAAACCCACAATTACATATTGTGCATGTCTTTCATTGCTACAATCATTAAAAAAAGAGGCCTGAAGAGGTTGGAGAAGCCCCCAGTTGACAGCTGAATGATGAGGCTGACTGGATACCACGACACCTTGGCTCTTATGCAGCCCTTGGCATTGTCCAGTCAAGTAACTTAGAAGTTCACTTCATATCTCTGGGACACAGCAAGCTCTTTAGATACCGTGGCTGGAAGGGTGGTTTTTACAGTGAAGGTTCCAAGAAAACAGTTTCTCTGGGCTGGTACTTAGAGATGGAACAGGTGACTCTGTGTGTGTGTGTGTGTGTGTGTGTGTGTGTGTGTGTGTGTGTGTAGGAAAGGGGGATACGTATATATTCCTGAAGACTAGAAAATTCAAGGTGTTTTTGAAGAGAGGGAAAGCAGATAGCTTAAGTGTGATCAGAGTAGCAGAAGTTCCTACAAGTGGGGAAAAGGTTGTTGAAGGAAGGTCTTGAACACCAGGACAGTGAGTCTGAACTTTATTATGAAGGGAGTACAGAGCCTGTAAGTGTTCGTAAATGGGAAGTGGACAAATACATTTGATATTTTAAAGGAAGAGTAAAAAGTTGGAACAAAGCATTAGTTCAGAATTTCGTGTTTGGATAAATTGAATGAATAATAGTAGAATAAAGATGAAATCTAGAGGAGGATATCACAAGTTTTCTTTTCAATTTAGTGCTATTAATTTCATTTAAAATGAAATCTGGTGATAACACTGAAGTGCAGAGGTTGGAAGATGCTAGCTGAGGTTGGAAGAGAGCTGAATGGGTCAGGGATTGTTATTATGAGCCATGTGATAGGGAATCAATAATAGTTAAATATTAATATTGCTGAATGACACTGAGAACTTATATAAAGTTTTAAACATGATTTTATAGGGGATGAATCAACATTGTTCCATTAGATTCATGTCCTGTGTTTGCAACGGAGGTGACTGAGTTTAAAATTTGTCATGACAGATATCAACGAAGTCATGGATTTCAGATCGAAGTTAACTGAGGTGTGGCGGGTGACTGTGCAAGTGAAGCCCATGTTGAACTCGAGAGAAGACTCAGTAAGTGTGGTGAGGCACCTGCTGCAGTAGATTAAAGCTGTTGTCAAAGGTTTCATCTCTCAAGTTATAGATCAAAATACACATAGAAAAGTTTCAAGGATGCAAGTTAGTGCCATACAGTTGCAAAGAGGGCAAGATTATAAAGTGCTGGGCCCTTTGCTGGTTGATGTATCAGTTGAGCGTTTAAATCCTCTATTCAACCCCAAATCTTAATGGACATATAGGGCTTTTCTTTAGTACTTTTGTTTAATTTCTTTCAAATATACTACATGTAGCCAGAATCCAGTATATGAATCATCTTTTCTATTTGCACATTTTAATATTTAGGTCAACACTTCTTGCAAGAATAAGTGTGTGTTTGTATGCTGCAAAGCACAGGGTGGAGTGGAAGGTGGGATGGAGTGATGAAAGAATGCTGAGGGTCTCATAGAGCATTATCTTGTTAAAGTTCTGTATTTCTTCTGTAGTCATAATTTTTGCTTTGATGTTCAAATGCAATCCCGTTTTGGCACTTTCTTCTTTCATTGGAAGTTGTTTCAAATCATTGCATCTTACTGACTTTCTGTCAGTAAGATGGTCTCATCTGCATTATCTTAAATTATTGATATTTCTTTCACCAATTTCACTCCTCCTTCCTCTGAGTATAGCCTAGTTTTTTATATATGTTCTGCATAGAGATTCAACAAATTGGGAGACAAAAATTTACCCTTGTCTGTCACCTTTGCCTATAGGAAACCATTTTGTTGCCATGTGCTGTCCTGACAGTGGCTTCCTGCCTGCACTACGCTGTGCATGAGGACAATCAGGTGCTGAGGCATGCCCATTTCTTTTGGAATAACCTACAACTTTTTATAATTGATGCAATCAAAGGCATTACTGTAGTTTATAAAACATAAACTAAGTTATCCAAAGAATGCTCACAATTAGATCTCAAGTGCCTCTTCATTTTCTGAATCCACCTTGAATACCTGGCATGTTTGTATCAGCCAGAGCGTCAATTTACTTGAGCGGGAAATCTCAGATATGGTCCTACAATTACTGCACTTCTTGGCAGGTCCTTCCTTGAAGTTTGGGATACATATTGAACATGACCAGTCTACGGGCCATTGTTTTATTTTCCATATTTGCTGACATATTCTTGTTAGGATTTTGACAGATTCAGTCTCTGTAGCTTGAAATAAGTTTATCCAGCCAACCTTCACTTTCCACTACAGAAGAAATGGACAACTTTAACATAGGCAATGAAGACATTAAAATTGTTAAAGATTTTGCTTACCTTGGTTCAGTCATCAATTCAAATGGAGACTGCAGCCAAGAAATCAAGAGAAGGCTGAGAATTGGAAGGGCAGCAATGGCAGAATTAGGAAAGGTCACGAAGAGCAAAGATGTGTCATTAAAGACCAAGGCTAAGATCATCCACACCCTTGTATTCCCAATTACTATGTACAAATGCAAAAGTTAGACTGTCAGTACAACTTCTAGAAAAAAATGAACTCATTTGAAATATGGTATTGAAGGAGAGCCCTGTGGATACCTTGGGCAGACAGAAGATGAACAAGTGAGTCCTAGAGCAAATTGAGATTGAATTATTGCTTGAGGCAAAACTGACAAAACTGAAGCTGTCCTACTTTGGGCACATAATGGGAAGGCAAGGTTCTTTGGAAAAGACAATAATGCTGGGAAATTAAAAGGCAGCAGAAAAAAGAGGAAGATCACGTATGGGATGTATTGACTCCATAAAAGAAGTCATAGGCATGAGTCTACAGGAGTTGAGCAGGGCTGTTGAGGACGGGCCATTGTGGACAGCACTCATTTATGAGATTGCCAGGAGATGGAGCCCCCTCAACAGCATTTAATGTACACACTCATACAGAAATGCCCAAGCTTCAAAGAATTATTTTGTGATTTCAGCCCTAGGTAAATTCTAAAATCCCTTTCCCACCACATCATTCACAAATAGTTTTTCCTCATATTTTGCTGTGTCTGCCTCTCTAGCTTATTTACATGTCTTTTACATCAAAATATATTTAATATTAAATGTCTACGATTATTATTTTTTAATTGCTACTCCATATGCTACTTAATCTTCCCATTTACTTGATTTATAAAAATGTGATTAGTCTATTTGGGGAAAAGAATATTCATTCATTCATACATTTAAATTTGCTTAACAATATTGAGAAACTAACTCTGGGATAAGGCAGTAAACAAGATAAGAAACTACCTGTCCTTATGAGTTTTACTTTCTATGAAGGAGAAAACAGTCAATGAACAAATGAATGAGATAATTTCAGATAGTAATAAGTGCAATAAAGAAAATAAAGTGAGCCCTGGATGGTGTAGCTCAGTGGATTGAGCACGGGCTGCAAACCAAAGGGTTGCCGGTTCGATTCCTAGTCAGGGCACATGACTGGGTTGCAGGCCAGGTCCCTAGTGGGTGCCACGTGAGAGGCAACCACACATGATGTTTCTCTTCCCCTCTTTCTCTTTCCCTTCCCCTCTCTCTAAAAAAAATACATAAATAAATAAAAATTTAAAAAAAAGAAAGAAAGAAAAGAAATTAAAAAAAAGAAAGAAAATAAAGTGGGGTGCAAATTGGTGGAGGAGGGGCAGGAAACATTAGATAAGGAGCTGAGAAATAGATAAGAAGAAGCCAACCAGCCATATACATATTATGGGCAAGAGTTTTTTTTAGGTAGAGAACATCGTTGAAAAATTTCCAAAGTCTTGATGAGTTTTGGCATATTTGAGGACCAAAAAGGATTCTGGTATGGTTGAAACAAAATGAAGGGAGAACACAGAGGGTGAAAATGTTGGAGATATAACAGGTGCCAGATCATAGAGGGGTTTTAAGGCAATGATATAAATTGGCTTTTATTAGGCGTGTGACTGGAAGCCATTGGATGAGTATGAGAAATGTCAAAGGAAAGAAGCCTTTGAAAAACCATAGAGCAAAAGTGTGATAAACCCTCAGGGACTGTAGGAGGATTTTGAGGAATATCCATTTAAATCTAAAAATGTATGGGAATTTTTTGTTGCAGTAAGGTTTGGTAGCAAATGTAAATTGTGATGATTAATCACTTTTCTAATGTAATTTTGTTATACTGCTGTTGGTTGGTAGACGTTGTCAGTGGAGTTTCAATGACAGTGGTTGTTTCAGAGGATGCTTGGTACATCAGCCTCTTGCTGTCTTATTGAGAATATGATGACTCTTCCACTTCTGTTGTAAGCAAAGATGAAAACTATACCACCTCTTCCCTGCATCAGTAGTAGGTGTAATTTGTGAACATGTGGTTGTCGTTGGAACTCTGACTCCTTTTGGTTAGATGCTGCTGTGTGATTGGTCCAGAGCAGTGAGCTGTAAACTAAAATGAGTTGTGCCATTTTTGGCTGAAGCATTTAATTACCAGTGTGAGACTCTATATCACTGTGTATAAGATATTTATTTTAAAAATCCTTGTGTTCTTTTCTAGGAAAATACAAATACTTCTTGGTCAATTATCACAAACCTCATGTGAAAGGTAAATTAACCAAAGATTCAGGGTAGTTAAGTAGGCATACATGTTTAATGTAGTATTACAAAATGAGTTGAAGTTGTACATTCCATATATATTCCAATATCAAAGTGATATTGTCTATCCATCGAAGGTGATCTTTCTGAAATGGAAAGCAGACATTTTAGGGTCTCTTGTACAAACTAGAAAGAATAATTTTAAATAATCAGCTTGTTTATTTAAAATCTTAAGCAGCCCAGATGCTATCCTGATATTAATTTATTAAGTATTACAAAAATTCTAAAAACAGATGACTTAAAGAAATCCTGTAGGAAAATACCATATGAGGTGCTAAAATATGCAAGGTACCATGTTTCTATAAATTCAATATTGGGTTTATTGCATTTGAGTAATTACAGTTCTGCAATGCAGATTAAGATCAAGAAAATAATGACTACAGGGACTTTTATATTTGTCCAGTCTCACTGTTCATTTATGAATAATTTATAAATATTCCTGAGACTTATTTTCCTAAATATACCATGAAGTGAATTTGAAACTATTTCCAATGACACAATAGGGCAACACATTTATAAAGCCATTCTCTTTAAGACGGGTGCACTATTGACAATATTATGGAATAAATTGTAAGTACAAAACTTTCTTTAACATTTTGTTTTTCTGAAATATAAATTTGCACTTATTTTCACTTGTGTAGATTTTCTTTCATAATTTTTCTTGATATCAACAACATGTTCTACAAGACATCTATTCGAGAATAGGGACAGGTTACATAGTTATATAAATGAACAGACAAACATATCTGCATCATTAATTTCACATTTTAAGTAACTGAGCAAATCAATAGTTCCCCAAGGACCTAAAACTTAATATTATTCACTAAAGTGCTTAACTTTTCAGGCAGTGGCTGAGATATCATAGGAAAAAAAAACTGTCTTAGTGTTTTCTTGATGGCTGATGGCTTATATTTCGAGGATTTTTGCTATACAACTGTAAGACATTTACTGTTATGCAATGTACCATTAGAGCTTAGCACAGACTGATAGATGACTGCTGTCACATGGTGACAGTGAACTTGGTGCAATTCTGATGCCTCCATCTAACTCATTTGGAGAAATGAAGGCAGTAGGCTCTTGAAAAAGCTCTTAAATGAGCAGTCCTGGAGGTTGATAATTTGTAACAGATGTTCCTTATAATGGATGGATTACAGGGAGAGTGTCTGTAATGCAGACTATCTCGTTCAGTGGGGTTTGAACGATGTTGCTTATTAGCTTGACTTAACATTCTGTGAACTGAGGTGAAACAAATTATGCGAGCTTTGATTCACTGATACATACAGATCAGGTGATAAAAAGTCTTTGAAACGGTGATTAGGTATTTCAAGTGAAGTTTCCTAATAACACATGTATTTCTTGAGTTGGCTCAAAAGAAATAATTATATGAACCAATAACCTCCTGAACAAAACATGTAATTCAAATAGACTTGTTTTATGCCATAGTTTTCTGTGATTAATAAACACTTAAATTAACCAAATAAGAATGCTGACAAATGAGAAAGCTGACATTTTGATATAGATAATTAACTTGTGTGGTTTATAAAAAATTCTCTCTTCTTGTAATTTTGTATTTTTTACCTAGAATGTCTCAAAATCTAAGACACAATTCTAGAGGAACTTAAAAGCCATTCATACTATTGGTTTCATTTTTTAAAAAATCAAAATATTTATTTTATAAGTACTTCCAAATCTTTTAGAGTTCTTGGTGGTGTTTTTAAAGGCTTTCTGCTCTTTAATTTTTGCCTGGCTTATTACCAGGTATGGAAAGTCCCATGAAAACATTCACAGGATGCATATTTATGTGTTAAAATAGTGAATACTGTGATTTAAGTCAATTTAAAAATAGATGTTTGGTGCTCATTTTATGTGATATCAAGCTGATGATTACAGTGATGGTCATCACCGATATGAAAGCAGCTCTCTTAGAGCTATGGCCTCTCTATTGTAGCCTCATCTATGCATCTTTTCTAGAATGAAATATAATTTGTGTATTTAACTTTTTTGACTCAGTCATTCTTTTGGTGAATTTGTGTCACTGGACTTAAAGCCCTTCAGTGTTATTTCACATATGGGAAATTCCCTTGCATTCTAAGATAGCTACTGTATTTTGCTCAAGGACTGATGCCTCCACACAGAATGTTTGGTGCATATAAATACGTCTTAATATAAGCAATCCACTTCAGGAAAGTGTTGCAAGACTTCATTGGCTCTGTTAACTTAATATACTGAGATGGCCCTGATGGTGTTTTCATAGTTTATCCTGATGACAGTAAACTGGCCAAGAAAACAGTGATACCTACCAACATGCCAATTTGACCTCAAGGAAGGCAAAGCAGTCAAAATTCTCCCAATAACTTTTAGAATATGTTATCAAATTGTACAAGATGAACAAAAAAATCAGAATATTATTGAATATTTCAGTCAATGAATAATCAGATAGGATCACTTTCTGGATAAATTTAGACCATTTTTCCTGTCCTTACATACCATGAACACGGATGCAACTCCTTAATCTGAAAGATTAGGGAAATAAAAATTCTTCCTCTACTTAAGAATATCAATAACAATAGCTACCATTTACTGAGAAGCAATTTTCCACTTGAAATCTCATTTCATTCTCCCATTCAACCTGTACATTAGATATTATTATCCCCAATTTAAAAATGAAGAATCCAAATGAGGCACTATGACTTGCCTATGGTTGTCCAGCTGGAGTCAGAGTGAGATTCAAACTCTGGCCTGGATTGCTCTTGCAATGCTGCACCATATGGGCTGGGTGAAATGGTCACTATCACAGCCATTTTAACAACTTGAATCATTTTTAAATTGGACTTAAGATTCAACTAACATTTGCTGAGCATTGCCTACAAACTGGTTCCCATGCTAAGTGCTCTGGTTACCCAAAGATCTTGCTTTTTCATATCCAGCACTAATAGGACCTTTCCTGATAATTCTAATTTCATTTTCTCAGTATAAGAGATAACTTTTCAGCTATCACTTTTATCTCTCAGCTTTTCCATGCTTGCCTACTTTGAATCTTGTACAGGATATTTTCTGTTTTTAATAAACTGTTTTTTTAAAGCTAGGAACTATTTTTCCCATTCCCCTCACTTTGGGGGATCTCAGCAATAATCCACAAATTTCCAAATTTAAAATCTACTGATGCACTCAGTCAATAACGTAGGGTACAGACCCATGTGCTCATGATTGCCAGTCTTTACATATAACTGATCAAATTAGATTTTTCCTATACATAGCAAGCAATAAGGTCTATACACTTTAGTTTCTAAAAGAAATAAGATATTTGAAGCATCCATTTGAAAGATTTTTTTTACCAAGAATGTCACTTTTTTAAATCTTGGCATTAACAGACATCATCTGTTCAGTATTTTCCCTACTCTTTCACCTCCGTTGCTTCAACTCATTAGAGAGCTAATTGCCTTTGTAATTCCAAATTAAGAAGTACTTAGTGAAACGGAGACATTACCTTTGCCAGGTGTTTGGGAGGACAAAATCCAATCTGCAATGAAAGTCAGTAAATGTTTCTTCCAGTCAACGCTGGTCCTCTCCCTGTTCAATATGCATGGCTGCTTGTGTTGTTCAATGAAGAATCATTCGGATACCAGGCTGCATGTTGTATGGTGTTACACGAAAGTAAGAAAATAATTATGAATTCAGTATTTTGGAACATGGGTTGAAATGAAACAAGATTTTGGGCTAGAGACTAAAGTGAACTCACCAATTTTCCATCATCTTCCTTGGAGTTGTATCAGTCATTGGGTTGACATTCAGCAAAACTTTTGTTTAGAATTTGAGTTCTCGGTGAATTAATTTGTGCTATCAAAAACGGGCCGTGTCATATGCATGTGCTCTACAAGTCTGTATTCTAGGCTTCACATAAAAACAGATTACTAAAAGACACACTAAAACAATCTAAGTAACAGTCACAGAAAACAATGTATTCAGGTTTAAAAAAAGGTCAGGTCTTAGAAAGGATTGGTGTTTGCTTTAGGCTGTGTCTATACAAAGTTTGTGAAAAATGAGCAAGTAGGGTGATATTTGCAAACAATTCAAACAAACGAATGAACAGACAAAGTGTATTTTCAATAGTCTGCCTAAGTAATATTCATGAATTTCAGGACATCCTTCTGAATATAAAAGACCATTTTGTTTTGTTTTGTAGTGTTTTGCTATCATGATTCTTGGCATAATTCATCCAAAAGGAGGTAGAAAACAATGAATTATCAAAGATTTGAAAGAAAAGTAAGAGGAAATGGAATGAATGTTATTCACTTTTTAAAGCAGTTAGGAGTTTTGTCCTTGTCTCATAATTGTGGGAACTGGAAGAAAGTTTAATTGAGAGAATAAGAAGTGATCATGGAGGAAGAGATTAATTATTGTTGATGCTTAATATTCCTGGTGGCATTTTGTCCAGAGTGATTCCTTTCTCTCAAAGCCTAGTGTCTAGATAAGAAGCTCCACAAGATACCCTGAGGAAATAGTCACTAGATTTTGATATTTTATATAATTGGCAAAACACAGGGGTCAGAAGTTCAGACTTGTCAGTAAGGTCATTTAGGTCGTGTTGTAAGAATGTGGTGATCAATCATGTTGAGTCTCCTGGTTATGGGTCAAAGATTAGGTACTTTGAAGGATTAGAGAACATGAGGCCCATCTTTACAGGCTGATGGAGGTAAAAAAGTGCTGTATTTGCAAGCTGATGTAGAATATCTTCTGTTCTCTTTCTTGGCTTAGTAAATGATTACATGTTCTTTAATCCAGCCCATATATCATCTCTTTGATAACAATTCTCTAACTCCTAGGCTGACCTTGTTTCTCCATTCCCTTGTTTCTTATGGGATTCCTCTCTCCTCCTCCCTCACACTTCCTCCCTGCCTCCCTCCTTTCGTTCCTTCATTCCCTTTCCTTTCTTCTCTTTCTTCCTTCTTCTCTTTCACAAATATTTACTAGTAGTTGTCAAGAACTGTAATGTGTCAGGAACTAAGTATGTTCAGAGGACACAATGATGAATAAAACAAACAGTCTGGCAATTGATTGGAGGCAGTATATTAATTTAAAATGCTCACTTTGAAGTCCATCTGTCTGGACTCCATTCACCATTCTTCCACTCACTAGGGTGACATTTGACAAGTCTAAACCTCTGTGAGCCTTATCTTCCTTATCTTCACGTTGGAACTAACAATAGTACTCCTTTTACATTGTTTTCGTACGATGTGCTAAATGCACAAAGTGAAATAACTCATACAAAGCCTTTAGCACAGTGCTTGGCATACAGAAAGAACTTAAGCATTTTTATTATTTTTAATGGAGCTTATAATCAGAAAGCAAAATGTGCTGTTCATGTGTCTGTAGCAGCATCCCTTGTGTTATATTTTTAAAAGATGTGCCCAGGTCAGGGACATAAGTTCCATGGTTAGCTGGTTCTTTGCACAGTGCCTGTCACATAGGTATGCTCTATAAATGTTTGGTAAATAAGTACTGAATGGAATGAATGAAATGTGAGTAAGGTTCAAGTTAAGCAACCTGCCCAATGTCACATTACTAGTAGGAGCTTGTGGGGATGTGAAATGGTTTGTCTGATTTCAAAGCTTGTGCTTTCCTTAAGATACTGCACCACCGATCATACGTTATTGCTTGCCTTCCTCCACCTACTGTAATTCATTATTATACCCATCATTACACTAAATTTTCCCTTACCAAGGTCATCAATTACTTTCAAATTGCTCAATCCAATGGTATATATTGGTTCATATTTTATTTGTATTTGACACTATTGCTTATTTTCTCCTTCCTGAAATTCTTTTTTAAGTTTATCCTGATGACTTCATTACCTTAGCTTTCCTCCTGGTAGCTACTTCCTAATCTCCTTTTATGTTCTTCCTCCTCTTCAACCTTAGTGTTTCTGGAGGTTCCAGTCTGAGACTTTTCCCCTTCTCATTCATCACACACTGTCTCTGTAATTTCATTTCCATCTGATCACGCTCAAATCCACATCTCAGTTGCAATGTTTCTCTCCTGGGCTTCATTACCACAAATCTATTTGCTTATTGGGTCTTTCTCTCTGGAGGGTCTTATCTTAAATGCTGTTCCTTTACCCCCAAGCTATTTTTCTCTTTAGCTTCCAGATTACATGAAAAGCATAATCATTCTTCACTAGGGTGGCCACATAATTTATCATCTAAACTAGGAAAATTTTCAATGTAAAGGGGCCTCATTAGTAATTACTCTGGCATTCCACGTCTAACCTGGAACTGCCTTGGTCTAACCAAAATGTATGGTCTCATTCCCAATGAACACACAATTAAGCATTACAACTGGCATTCATCTTTGCCTCCTATTTCTCATTTTTTTTACAGCCAGTTAGCCTCCAAGTTTTATAGATTCTGTCTCCATCCTCCCTATATATTTAAGTATGCACACTCATTTCCATCTCCATTATCATTGCCTTTTTTCAAAACCTTCTTATTTTTTTAGGATTACTGCCAAGGCCTCCCATTTGGTCTACTAGCAAGTCACTGGGTTTCACTCTTCATTAAAACACCCTCTTCAGCTTTAAGAATGAACTTCATAAAGTGAGTATATAATCATGTCTTTTTCCTGCTTTCACCCTTTGATGGATATCCATAATTTTTAGCATAAAAATTAAGCTCTTTTCCATGGCATTAGAAAGCACTTATTCCCAATCCTATCTTACCAATTCTTCCTCTAGCACATCAGAACTGTCCTCACCTACAGTGGGCAATCACTAAGCAATGAATGAAATCAGCATTTAAAACATAACCATACACACCAAGAACTTATCTCTACAAGTTTACATAAGTGTGAAGAAGTAGTAAATGTCATTTTTATGTTAGGATGGATATATAAGAAAAATAGATTACGTCTGTGGAAAAAAATACATAGTGAAATGTGATCACCTTACAATTTGTGACTCTAAAATATGTATGACATAAATCCCAGCTGACTAGAGTTTGTCTCAAAATGTAAAAGTGAACTCAGAGTCTTGTTTCAAAATAGCAAAATGCTCCCATCAAGAAACTCAAAATATCTAAGTCAGTTGACTGAAATAGTAGTGTATAACAGAGAATATGGCTTCTAGCAGTTGCTGAGTAAAGAAAACACAAGAGATTTCATCTCTATCAATCGGTTGTCTGTATACAATGACAATTCATTTGTTTTTGATTAGCAGATCATCTATCTATCATTTTCAATCATTTCAGCCAGTCAGGTCACTTGAGTCAACTGTCACTTCAATGAGCCAAATTAAATGTTAGTGCAGAGAATCCAGACATGAATATGATTGACCAAAAGTGTTATTTTTTAGTCAGTTGTTAAAAAGTTCTACAGTTTAGCAAGCAACTATATGAAAGGCATAAGAAAAAAAAAGAAACTACTGTTTAGTGTCTAAAAGAAATTTTATACATGTCAATCTATTAGTTAATCTAGAAGAAGTCTAAGCTAGAAAAGAAGGTGATTGGCATAAGTTATTTAAATAATCTTATCTAATACTGGTGATACCAGTTATCTAAAATTTCTATAATAATGCAAGGGATTCCACTAAGACATTGCAGAGGGAGGATATTTTGTATCTCTATTTTAAAGGTTTTTTTTACTATTGTAAAAAACAAGTGTATTAATTAAAAACTTCAATTCCACTCTAAAACATAGATTTATTTATTTACTATTAATATTAACTAAGATTAAAATTATACTGAAAAATCTTGTCAGTGTCCATTGATCCCTAAACACCAGCATGCTTGCAAACCCAGCTTTATTTTTTGTGACTACTGACTTTTTCATTAGAGACTCTTGAGTTCAAGGCATTACTTCACCATATGAAGGTTGTGCAAGCTCCTTGTATAATGTCACTGCATATTAGATCAAAGGTGGGAAAGAAAATTTAAGCAAAATCTATCTTCCAAAAGATACTTGTATTAAATACCTGTGCATTTTAAAGCTTGGGAACTTTCTGAAGTAGCCAGTTGCTAAAGATAGATGTTTACATTAATTTGGAATCTACATGGTTCACAAGGCTACTGCTATGAGAGATGTAAAGATGGAGCACATTAATACCGCTTTCATTCTCAGATCAACACATATTAGAAATATGTTCAAGGATTTCACTGAGCTTGAGTTTCCCTTTACATTTATAGTTTCAGAAAGTAATAATACTTGCATCATTTGAGGACGAAAGCCAGAAAATTCTTAAACTTTCCTTTCTTGCTAGTGAAAATTACTGAAAATTACAGCTTAGAATCTGGAGAGTATTTAATCAAAAATTCTAAAGTGGTTTCCATCATGGTATCTTCAGGTTGTTTTCAGATATTTGAAAACAAAACAACACATAACATCTCACACCTAGCTAAAATGGAAAGTCTCTTTGCTGTTGGTTAGAATTAAATTATCTAGTTTGGTAACACCAACTACCTCATGATGATAAAAGGTTTTAGTGAGAATTAAAATAGAGATGTGAATTATATTTACTTCAATATAATAAAACCTTTCAAAATATAAGCTCATGGAGTTGAATAATAAAAAAGATATTTTGTGTAAAAAGCTGCCAAAACTTCTGAGGAGGCTCTAATATGCTAATTTTATAGATGAGAAAACTGGTTTAGGCAACTTGGCTGTAATGGATCCCCTCCTTTTACCAAAGTTCATTTGTTCCTATGTATTAATACATGCTTTAATAACAATGCAGGGCTGGCAGAGGGCCCGCACCTTAAAAGTGCCCATACTTGGATCAATGCTCTGCTGTCCCTGTCTTGAGATTCTTACCACGTTGTGAGGAAGGGCTAAGCATTTTCATTTTGCACCAGGTCTCACAAATTATGTATTATACCTAGTCCTGTAGCTATGCTTATATTTTTTCCTTAGTGTTTCATTATTTTCCCTGCAAGACTTAAGTTACCCAGGATTTTTCTTTTTGGTGTTTCTCACCCCTTTTGCAAAGGCACCTCTCACACCAGTGGACTAGTGGATATAGAATCACCAGGTCCTAAGCTCAGTGCTTGGTACATAGTGGGTGTCCAATGAACAGATCAGTGAATATATGAATAGCCAAGTTATTGACAAATACCTTTTGATGTATTTAATTGAGAAAACATGCAAACTTTAAGTTTTAGTTCTGCCATGAAAAGTGACAGAGAATTGGGAGAGATTAAAGGTAAAATATTCAAGGGAAAAGATCTTTCTTGGAAAGAATGAAACTGAATTGATGGAAAGTTCAAAATAGTAAGATTGAAAGGCAGGTTGAACTCTAGGTTGCATACAAAGTAATGGGTGAGAGGAGAAACAAATGGTTAAAAGCAGTTGGATGTCTCTCAACAAAGTTACATCCTGAGATGGATTCTCTTTTCTCAAGTTCAATTTAATACAAGTCAGATTCATCTTGGGAATTGTAGTTCAAGAGATGAAAATTGTTCAAGTTTAGGGGAGAAGAGGACATTCAGAAAGAACCAAGAAATTATTGATTCTTCTTTGACTCTCCCAAGAGTTCCTTGACCTACTGTTTTGCATTAAGAAACACAGTAATAAGAATAAAAAAAAAAACTTGTAAGAAGAAGTAAAATATTTATCGTTTCCTTTGCCTTTGGGCAGAATTGCCAGAACTCATGCTCTGGTTCCCAGTAACTTCAACTTAGCTAAACACATTTATTATTTAAACCATGAGAGTTCCCTACCCTTATATTCACTTTGGGAAACATATTTCTAACATTAATTTTTGTAAAATAAAATAAAATAAACAAACTCTCCTTTCTTTGTAGCCTTTTATAATGTGTTTGATCACTTTTCATATTGTTTGGGAATATCAGTTCTTCACAAATTTTATATCCTCCTCAGTGAGGTTGTCTCTTAATGATCTATCTCCTTTACCCTGAATAACATAATAGAGTTCTAGCCATAGTCTTGTCTTACTTTCTCTATTGTTGCTATATCACACTTGAGTAAGTGACTTAAATTGTGCACAGATGTTCAGGTGTGGCTTTAATTTCTTTTTATATTCCAGGATAATAATTTCTTTTAACATATTCATTACTTCTATTATGGTTCTCCAAATTATGCATGGTGCTGTTATAATGCTGGTTCACTGAATATTAAATATATGAGAGCAAGCAATTTTATGCTTCAGGTGATTATTTATGGGAAAATTCAATTTTTGGAGTGTGAGGGTGGAATAGAGGTGGTGAATAATAGCACTGACATTCACAAGCAAAGGAAAGCAATAGTGGAAACAAGCATTCAGGGTAAAGATAGCATTAAAGGACTGAATAGGAGAAGTAGGGAGCATTACTAGTCAGAAACATTCAGGTTCTGAATAGGCAATGGCAAGGTCTTAGGGCTACATGTCTGAGCTCCAGTCTATTGTGCTTGGGAGGCCAGGGAAAGAATTACAGGAGTTGGTAAGATGCACACAAGGATTTCATAGACATCTCTAATGGAAAGGGAGATGATAAAAGTAGCTTCATCAATGTAGGAAAATATAAATTTTTAGCTCTCTAAATTTCCACAGAAACAGAATTACAGTGTTACAATAACATATTTTGCACCACCCAGGAATGTTCCTCACTCTCAACCTTGAGGAAAGTGGACTGCTCAGACAATCGAATGATGGTATTCTACAAGAAGATGGATGGCAGAACTGTCTTCATCATTCCCATTTTTATGTCACATATGCTTAAATAAGAGTGCTTTAGGAATTCTGCTGCTGGAATTTAACTATCGTTAGAAAAACTCCATGTTGAATGCTCAGGTTTGGTCCTATGGGGCCTGTACTATTAGAATGCCTCAACTTTACAAACCAACGAATGAAGGAGTGGGAGAAAAAAATGTCAGGGTAAAACTACTTTGAGTTTTATTTAACAAGCCAGCATTAAAAACAGCAATATTCAAGCATCCAAGTTCCTTCAATTACCAAGAGTTCTTAACTTTAAAGAATGGTAAAAATAAAAAGAACCAGAAAGCTTACTTCAGTTTTTAAATCTGTCTAAGAGCGACCAAGCAGAAATGCAAGCTATTTTTTTACTAGTTTTAGAAAAGTAATGCAAATATATAACAGAAAATTGGCAACTTGATCAAACTCCTTTCAAATGAAAGTTTGAGCTGAATGTTACATGAATATTCAGACAATAGCAACCTGTTTGAAATTGCTCTTGAGTATAATTCCAAAATGTATGCATTTTATCATCTCCCAGGCATAAAGCCAAAGGCTAAAAGAGGAGAACACGAAAAAGCTGAACCTGAATTATGTTCTAAACCCTGTTGAGTTTAATTTTACTCACAAAGCAGAATGTTAGTTTGCCACTGAAATTTGCCCCTCACAACCCTGTAAAAATACCTATTTTCTTGTTATCAGCCTCTGAACGGTGTTATTCATTTGGAAAGCTCCAATTTTTGGAGCATCATTCTGAATTACTAGGCAAGTGCTATACAATATATACAAATAACCTGAAGCAGACTGCAGCATAAGAAGGAAGCAATTTTCTATAAATTTGACTGCAGTGTAGGATTTGCAGTTCCATGAGACTTGTAACTTCAAAGGGCATAAAGGAAAAATTTTAGCTAAATGGAATATCATGAGAGGATAAGCCCTTAAAAATGATGCTTTATAATAGGTAACACAGATATACATCCTTGCTATTAATTTGTAGAAAAGTTCAAACAACCTTGTGAACAGAAATAAGCACACACAAAATGAACAAGCTGCCACTCACCCAGGCACACACTTGATTCCAAACAACAATTTACTTGGACCAGTGATGGATGCACTACCCAAGATCAATGAGCCTGAGATGACACACACAACTAAAACAAAGAGATGTAGGAACTAATTATGTGCCTTATATTTCCTGCTCAAGATTTTTATAATATTGGTAAATTCTTTAAAAAATGTATAATTGGCAAACACTCCAAATAAATAAAAGACAAGATAATCTAAAATACAAATTTCTGCTATGGAATGTGAAATTTTTATTTGCAGAAATTGTGCAAGGCATCTTAGCATGCAATACTCATACCACACAAAATGTAATTGTTTAAGATCAAAAAAGGAGAGGCACTAGGTGGGATTCTGGTATGTTCTAGTTTTTGTCTTGAATGGTAGATTTGTAGTGTATTCAATTTGTAATTTTTCTTTGAGTTGTATTCCTGTACACTTATACTTTGTAAATTTTTATGTAGGTACTTTGTGCAGTATCTCAATAAAAAGCTTAAAAAAGAGAGAGAGGAAGGAAGGGAGGGAAAGAAAGAAAAAGAAAAGAATGAAAGGAAGAAAGAAAGAAAGAAAGAAAGAAAGAAAGAAAGAAAGAAAGAAAGAAAGAAAGAAAGAAAAAAAGAAAGAAAGAAAGAAAATGTATGCTAGGAATTGCATTTTCCATACTGAGAAATAATGTGCTAAAAGAAATTGGTGTTGTTGTTATTTACTTAATCCAAATAATACGTAGCTTTATAGGGTAATACAATCTGACAGCCTGGTTCATAGTTAGAAACCACTTAACTGTCATTTCTGCACAGAAAGACTCTGTGTTGACACTTTCAGACTTTTGAAAACCCCCCTGTTACTTAACAGATGTAAATGCCGCCAAATTAGGTATGCTGTTTTCCTGTTTTGGGAAGCAGAATTTAGAAGTTAGTGGAGAAAAAAACATGCCTGAGGGCTCCACTGGCTTTGCATTTGAAAAACACATATACACACAAACAAATTTCATCTCTGTAGTCCAAGAATCTTTGTGGCTCAACTGTTTAAAATTTTTGTTTGGCATTAAGTTGATTAAACACTCAGTAACCACTTTTACTAAAGGTGTTTTGGACCCTGAAGTTGGATCTGTTGGTTTTATCTGTTACTAAGGAGCAGTTTTCCATGTAATATTTTCAAAGGCAAAAGTTAAGCAAAAATGACATATATTGTAAAATTGAAAGTAAAATGCACTGTACTGATGTGCTCAAAGTCCATGCATTTAAATTCCTTTGTATGATAATTTATGGTGATCATGTCTTCAGACTGCACTATTAGCATACTCACCCCTAACAAGAAGTTCTGCCTCATCTGACACACTGTCTGCTGTGGTCTGTACCCTGCAGCCATATCTCCCAGCATGCATCAGAAGGATGTTCCTGATCATTAAATCTGCAGAGGATGCTTGCTGAAAGAGGGATGAAGTGCCAGTTTAAAATGTTGCAAATCTGCCTAGTTCAAGGTGGTTTAAGGGGAACTTTCATATTCAGTCAAAGGGCCCTTTTTTGGGCATTACAATTTATATGACAACAATTCAGAAATCAAGCATGCCCTATTTTAAGAAACACACCGAAGCTATGTTTCAACAATTGCTGATAAAGGGTTTGAACATTTAATATTTCATATAATGATTTAGCAGTTATAATATCTAGTAAATAAATATGCACATAAATTCATATCTTCAAAAATAGGAAAAATCATTAGTGAGCCAAAATTATTGCTTTGTTCTTCAGATACAGGCCTACTTTTGTGGCAAGAAAATAGTATTGAAAGGAATAGCAATGTGTGAAAATTAATTATCAGAAGATAGCAGTCAAAGAATCCTGTTGTGTGGCTTTATTGAATGATTCCCTTTGTGACTACACCGTGGGCAACAGCACAAGATAGTGCTTCGGTGAAAGGCTGCTGATCCCAAAGCCGTGTGTCTTCGTGAACAAAGATTTATTTCTCCCATAACAACCACCATCAGCCTAAGGGTCTCTTAATCAATGCAGTTACAAAACACAAAAAGGGCTCAAAACACCTGATTCTTGTTGGGAGCAAGCTGAATAGAACATAGTTGAAGAACAAATGCAGTTAAAGGGATCCATGAGTACCAGGGAGGATGTCTTTTAGATGTATCTGTTCATGGGATCAGTGATGATCCTACCTACCTACCTACACTTCAGAATAACGGGTACAGACTTCTCATTACTTAGTATTGTCTTTCCTTTTTTGTGAATATGCAAAGATCTGGATTCACAATCAGTCACTCATGAGGGTTTTCTTTTTTTTCAGATAATGACATAGCAAAACTCCAATATGCTTTTCAGTTTCCATATTGCAATCAAAAACAATTGACTAGGATGGGAATAGATGCATGCAGCTCGAAATGACAAATTCAAAGAGCTCACTTCTCTCCAACAGTAGTTGAGCACACGAAAGAATGTTTAAAGCAAATTATAGAGAAGTACCCCAGGTTAGAAATCATTAATTTATGATGGAATGGTTGAATTACCTTGAGAAAATAATATAGTTATACTTAGAGGGAAGTTAAACTATGCTGACTGTTTAAGAGATTAGTTGTTTATATTTATTTTGAAATAGACCATTGAGTTACATGGAAATCATGAAAATGAGAGGAATTTCTAGAAATTCTGTTTCCATCCCTTTTCATTCATTCCTTAGTATCTAAATGAGTTACTTAAGTATAGGTATGTTTTAGACCATTTTTTTGTGGTACCTCATTTATGGTATTATTTTTTCCCTTCCTAATAGTCTTATGATAAGAACTTCTAAGGGTACTGAAGTTTATCTCATGAAATAATTGTTAAAACATGATCTGGTTTAGTCATTTACAAGATAGTGCTTCATGGTAAGAATGCATTAAAATGTCATAACAATTATTTCAAGAAATGTGATATTTGTTCAGTAAATATCCTTTACTACTAATTTCTTTAGAATAAATCGCTACTCTTAAATTTCATTTTCTCATCTCTACTTATTTTGCATCACTTCTTTCAAGTCTGAAAAGAAAGTTTATGCTTTAATACCTTTTGATTTAATAAGGGGGAAGAAAAGCAAACTATAAACATTATAAGCCATAATTCAGTTTCAAATCAACATAATTTAATAAGGTAGCTTCAACATATTCACCACTTTATGTATATGGGCCCATCTTGGGTGTGAAAATCTCATTTCTCTCTGGATTTCTAAGAAATTGTCCTAATGATGTACCGTTAAATTAATCAGGAATCAGTGTGAACATTACGGGCTCAGAATGGGTTCCATGTCTAATGTAACAGACAAGGAGAGGCCTAGAAAATCAGAGAAAACTTTGTTATTTCCCAACATGTGCTCCTGAATGACTGAGATTGGTGTTTTACGTTTGTTTTGTTGCTGTTGTTGTTTTACTTGCTTGTTTGTTTTTCAAAATCACAAACTGGTGATAGTTTAATAGCAGAGAAAGTAATGATTATAAGTTGTTATTCAGGTTCACATTATTTAAAAATGGTTTGTAAAATCATATTCCTGTGGTTAAATAATTGTCTTATTTTCCAGATCCCTTTCTTCCAAAATATTATTTTATTTTTGTCATGGACAAGAGTCCCTAAAGCTTTGTTCTTTGTGTTGAAATATATTGAAAGGAAATCTTAACGGGATTAAGAAGAGACTTCATTAAAAATCACATCAAAGTCCAAGGAATCCAGGAGGGTGAGGTACATATTATTGCTCCTATGTTGTCCTTTACTAGGTTCCTGCATTAATAGTGTGCAATGCCCTATAAAATGGCTGAATCTCTATCACCATATATCAGGAGTGAAAAGACTACAGCCTATTGCACATCTATCAATACCAAGGCTATTTGAGGAATTGAAATCTCATTTTGGGCCTGTCCCTTCTCTTTAGGATTATACCTGCATTATATTTTTATAATTTTAAACAGGGAAGATTAAAAGTAAAATGAATGAATTGTGAACACTAAACCTAAACTACCCTTTCAATAGATTTACTGATCTTTCAAGAGAAGTAATGAGAGGAATTCATGTGGGAGCCCATTACACTTAATCTCAGCCCACAATACACAGTTCCTGAGAGAACCTTCGCAATTTAGTGCACTTTTAATGAAATGGTTACTTACAGCAGATTCTTGCTTCCTTAAGCTTAAACCTCATTTTTACTTTGTCTCTCTCAGGAGTTTCTCCTCTCTTCTTGTTTTCTTTGACACTTGCTTTATATCCTGTCTCTTCTTTGATGCTATCTTTGGCTTTATGAACAAATTATGTTACATGTGGCTTCAAATAAACCTCCCCACAACCAGTGGTTAATACAATGCTTCAAGCATTGTGCATCTAGCACAGTGCATACCACACAATGAGAACTCAGTAAATATTTGTTGAATGAATGAATATGTGAAGCAGTTCAAGAAAGAGGGTGTGTGTTCACTCCCTGTGAGACCAGCAACATGGATAAGTCATTTACATCTTGGCCACATAGTCTCATTAGAGCAGTTGCTAGATTTTGAAACTTTTCTCTATGACTTCGAAATAATACAGGGAATATTGTCATTTCACAAGTCCAGTTCTTTTACTGGCTTTTACTTTGACTAAGTGTCCTGCTCATCCAGCATAATACTGCCAGTTAAGACCCCCTAAAAATGGAAAACACATTAAACTTTTTTATGCAAAGTGTCTGCTGGCTCTTGCCCTGAGATAAAGTCCAATTTCCTTATTTCAACAGAGAAGATCCCTGAGAGCATGATTTCACCTCCCAAAAACTGAATCCGGGGCTTCTACAACACTAATCTCACGCTTCCCTGTACATGGGAATCCTTCCTGTAACCCAGCCTGCTGCTCTATTGCAGATGCTCTTTCTCCTTTGCCTTAGGCACAACTCAAAAAGTTTCTCCTTGGTAAAGCCTTTGTGGACACTCCCAGGCTTCCTTAGTTCTGACATTGTTTAGTTATGCTTCGATAGCACTTTGCTCATGGCTCAGAACTAGCACCTGACATTCTTGAAAGTCTCCCCCAAGTCCACTTGGAAATCTACTGTCCAAGAGCTGAACTAGGTAGTAATACAGCAGATGATTCCTGGTTGAGTTAATGGATGCACAAAAGCTTCCTTCCTTTCTTCTTTGTGCCACTTATTAAATTTTGAACTTGGGAAAATTACTCTATTGCTCAAAGTTTCTGTCACAGCTTCATTGTGATAATGCAAGTAAAGCTTATAGCAGTGTGTCTGGCCCATAGCGTTTGATAAATGTTATCTGTTAAAGGGCACTGTAATTGTACTCTTAGCCAAGAGGGATATTTCTTTAAGTGGTATTCACTCCTTCAACAACTGGATATCAACATTTTCCATAGCTCTAGTAAGTTTTCTAAGAACTTAGTTTCCCTTTAGATATGCATATCCCCCTTTTCTCTCTCATAGAAAACCACTGTGCTCAGAATGAGAACACCTGAGTTCTAGCTTTAGTTCAGCACCTTCCAAGCCCTGCTAACTATGGGAAAGTCATTTTCTTTCTTTTTGGATAACAGCTGCACTGTTTTTCTCAGGAATTGAGGAAAATTAAGTGAAACAATGTACCCTTGTGAACTACTGGGAAATGCTTCAGAAGTATAAATTATTCTTGAAGTATTTTTTCACCAAGATTTAGTAAGCACTCTGAGAAAATTTTGGGAATGTGTCTCTGAAACAACAAAGTGAGTGACTCAGTCAGAAGCCGGCTGGATATGGCCATTTCCACGCCCACATTTAGGGTTTGTTTAACTGTCTCAAGGGGCTCACATAGGGCACATCCCATATCCCCAACCGCAACAAACAGACATATAAACCATTCTTCCATATAAAGCAAAGTAATATGGTATATAAATTTAATGAGAAGAAATTTAAAAATCTTTTCTAATATGAAAAACTGGGTATTAGCTATGAGACATATATTATTATATATGATTCATGTTGATGTCAAAGCTTGTGTACTTAAAAGATTTTCCTGGTAACAGTATATCTTTTTCCCAGAGGATACTTCATTTACAGTATCCTACAATATGGGAATAATATACATATATACATTCTGTTTCTTTTTACAACCTTTCTTAGGCCTTTATGTAATGGGGTTTACATTTGTGATAACAGGGATTTTAATGTTTTGTAAAGAAAGTAGCTCATATTAATATGGATGCTTAAATAATTGGGCATACCTTCAGAAATAGAAATACTAACTGCTGCCAGTGAAGAAGATACTAGACAAAATACTGGAAGACTTTACTTTGCTATGAGTAAAGAAAATACTATACAAGACATTACCTGACAAAAACAGTTCTGTCTACTTTGGTGAAATATTAAAAATGTTTAACAGTGGGGAGGAATAGTGGGGGGAATGGAGATAACTGTACTTGAACAACAATAAAAAAGTTAAAAGAAATAAAAAGTAATTATTGTATCTCAATTATTGGGTAAATGATATCAAAATGTACTAAATAATGGAGACTTAATGTTGATTAACAATTTTTTAAAAATATTTGTTAGAGTATAGATGATTGTTCTTCTGGCCAATACAATGTGAGTAGAAATAAAAAAATTGTTCAACAATGCACTGAAAACTAAAAATGGGTACAAATTATTCTAACATCCCCCTACTGGGACTTTGGTATTTACTTTCCAATATGTCTGCTAATAATGTGTTTTTAAGTACAAAGAAAAATATAGAAAGAATATTACTTGATGACATAGATGAAGGAGGAAGAATGAGCTGATGACTCTAGGAATTCAGGATGGCTGTACTTCCAAACTGGATCATTGAGTATTATAAGCACAAAGTCATGAATAGAAATCATTTATGATATCAGTCCACCATCTTGGTTATAATGAAGATTAGGCATTAAAAGCAAGAATATACAGGACCAATTACAATTAAATTTTAGTGTGATAAATTTAAAGATACAAATATTAAATTATACTTACTTCCACAATGAAAAAAATTGGATATATGAAGAAACTGAATGAATGGCAGCATGCCATGTATATCACATCAGTGTTCTCCTTTCCCAAGCACACATGCAGGACTAGAAAGTATATTAACATGTCAGCAGATGGTTGAGTTATGTGGCATGTTTTTGCCCTGATTCTTGAAAGATGCCTCTTGTCTAATCATATGTACATTGACTCTCTCTTCTCTAATGTAGAGGCACGTGGACATTCCTTTATCTAAGATTCATATAGGTGACCAAGGCAAAAGGGCTCTGCTATAGACTGAAAGTTTGTGTCCCTCCAAAATGCATATATTGAAACCTGATCCCCAGTGTAGTGGTGTAATATTTGTAGGGATGTGCTAGGAGGTAATTAGAACCCTAGAGACTTTTGCAAAAGTCTCAGGGTACACAGAGGCCAGCCACAACCTGGCTGGGGCCTGCAGACCTTTGTGGTGGGGCAGATTCTCAGGGAGTCATCAGAGAGGAGCTTTTGGAGTTAACCAGGCTAATGAAGATTCAGATTTGGTTGTGTAGGGGGAGGTCTCAACACAGGCAGAAGAATGGTGTGTGTTGGCCACGTGGGAGGGTTGCTCAACACAGGGACAATGGCAGCTGTCTTTCTGGCCCTCACCCTGTAGCCACACAACTCAGCTTCTCCCTATATGACTCTGGTGCTCCCTGAGCAGCTGTCCCTTCACCGGACACTCGGAGCCCAAGGTGACTGCCTGTGAGTGAGATTTTGTGCACTGGTCCTTTAAGAAGACATCTGGGTTTCTAGCAGCCTTCTGTTTCACTTGGAAGGATGGACTCTCCACTGATTTTTGATAGCCACATGTTATTTGGGCTCTTATTCCCTGCACTGATTGTGGCCTGAGGAGCCTGGTGTGGAGCTGAGACCACTCACTCCTCGGGGGACACTTGCAGCTGAGATAGCCCCCCTGATTCTCAGTTGCTACAGGTGGGTGTGGGGCTACCCCAGTTCACCTCCCCCCATCAGTGGAAAGTTTCAGCATGGCTTTTTCTTTATACCCTTAGTTATTAGACTTATTTCAATTTCAGGTGATTATCAAGGTTGATTTTTCTATAATTTGGTTGTAATTTTGGTGTCATGGGAAGAGATAAGTGCAGAATTCACCTACTCTGCCATCTTGACTGGAACTTCAAGAAACTATTGATAAGAGCTTGAGAAACAGTGAGAAAACTGTTATTGGAGACTCGAGAAAAGGTGACCTTTTCTGTCATGTAGGAAGGTCTGACTACACTGCCGCCGGAGATGATGTGAACAACACATCATCCACAGTGAATAAATTAAATTTGCCTAAGGATATTTTCAGCAAGAAAATTGAAAGTGCCAATGGGTTTCTTTTAGCTGTGTATAAGTATAAATACAGAGAGATGAGCTGAAAAGAGAGAATCACTCATATGTCCAGCAGAATGTAAAGAAAATCTAAAGCCAGAACTCTGGATTTAAAACCAAAAATACTTCTCATCTCCATTTCACCAAGTGGTCAAGGTCAAGTAACCTAAGAAATGGCCTTAGTGAACATGAAATCTGGGCTGCTACCAAATAAAATATGTCCCCAGGGTAAAGATCCCAAGTGTGTAGCCACTTACGACAAAGTGTAAAAACCTCTTTTTGCGACAGAATTTCAAGGGCATTGTCCTATAGCAACCAGGCCCTCAGTCCAAGATGGGGAAAACCCGGAGAAAATGTTAATGAAGGCTGAAAAAAACATTGAGGAGATTGTAATTGGAAGCTGGAGAAAGGGATACCTGATTTATGAACTGGCAAAAAAAAAAAAAAAAGTAACACCCTTGTCTGTGGCAAGGTGGAAGACAGAAATGGTTCCTAATGAACTAATGAGTGTGATTAAGGAGATATATAGAGAGAATGAAAGTGCCAACTACTGACTTTTAGTTGTTTGTGATATTATATGAGAAGAGATTAAAAAAAAGGACCATCATTTTCAGAAAGAATTTAGAGGAAATCTTCCAACTCAGAACTTGGTGGGTTGAAAAATAAATTATTTCTCATTTCATCTTCTTCAGCTATAAAACAACTGAAAAAAATCATTTGTATCCCTTGGGTAAATATCACCTAAAGGCATTTTTAACTATAATTTAATCTTGTGAGTGACAACCATATTTGTACTTCTTTCTTATAAAGATGATACTCAGTTCACTACTGTTTAAAAAGAGACAACAGGCCCCAAATGGAGTCCCTTGTGCTAAGCCAAAATCATCAAACTTAGACTTAACACTTATACCAGTCACAGATTCAGTTTCCCCGAAGACTGTAATCTTCTTGGACAGCACTCATGAGCTAATTTGCCTCATAGCCCACTTCCATCCCTCCATGGGCGGGCTATCTAACACGGAAACAATCCATTCTTTCCTCCCTTTTGTCTATAAAAGTCTTCCATTATTGTACAGCTTTTCAGAACTTCTTTCTACTTGAGGGAATAGATGCTGCCTAATTCAAAAGTCATTCAATAAGCCAATAAGATCTTCAATTTTTTTCCAGTTCAATTAACTCTGCTACACCCAGTGGCTAGCACAGTGTCTGTCACATAGAAGCCTCTTCACAAACATGAAAGAATATGGTTTGCCATGAAATAAGTGTGTTAAGAGACACTTGAAAAGAAAAATAATAACCAAGAAGCTAAAGACACTTTTATACCTAATCTTTTTGCAAAACATATTATTTCAAATGAAATATTTAATTTTGTATGAATTTCTAAATATGAATTTGATATAAATATCTGGGTGTTTGAAGTTTTTTTCCTCAAAATTCAAAATTTTTAGGTAGTTACATTCCATTTGCAATATTAGTAAACATTTTAACAAGTGAAATTTTCAACAAGTAGCTGTATTATTTCAATCAAGTGCTTCAAGACCAAGTACTGAATTTTTTTTTGCCAAGCCTAATTGCTAGTTACTAATGCTTAGGAACAAGTTTCTGAATAAAGAAGGAAATTCAGATCATACCATCCATCTAAGCACTGTCTTTCGGTCATGAAGAGTCTCCTCAATGTCAAAAACACTAAGAATTTAGCGAATTCAAACATATCAATGTCAGAAAAGACTGTTCAAAGTACTGCTTAGGTTGTGAGCTATAACAGCAAACCTCCAATTCAAACAGAAGAACAGTTCAAACAGGTCAAGTTGAATAATGTGTCAATCAAAAGGCAACTATGAAAAGTTCAAGGTCAAGGACTCTCGGTCAAATTCAACTTACATTTTGAAAGTGAATCAAGACATTTTGTTGCCACAGAAAACTCATTAATAACAATGCTTTGTAACTTTATGAAAAAAATCCAATTACTATATTTTTTGGAGTATAAGATGCACTTCTCCCACAAATTTGGGAGGAAAATGGGGGTGCATCTTATAGTCTGAATGTAGCTTTACATTTATATTGGTGAGATATTATGTTATTTATGTTATTAAATATTTTCCCACATTTTTTTGCTCAAAATTTTTTTTCCTATTTTCCTCCTCTAAAACCTAGGTGTGTCTTATGGTCCAAAAAATATGGTACTTAATTTATAAAAATCTGAATTCACTCAGCCTGAGACTGAAAAATCATCTCTGATCCCATATTCTACTACCTCTTCTCATTCTATAATACAGCCCTGATATTTTAAAAACATATTTACAAGACTCAACAAAGCAGTGCATCTTTGAATTGACACACACCAATGAACATATATGCACATATATATATTTTTTCTTAAGATTTCATATTGGTAGAGTTTAAACTTTTCATTGTTTTGAATTTTTTGTGTGTTTAGTTACACAAAATATAGGATGCTGGCCTCTTACCCAGAAAAAAAGGAACATTGCTCCATTTATAAAATTATTGTTGCTTTTAAAGAGGAAATCCTTGTTTAGCTTTAGAGGAACATTTTATCATTAATGAAGATATTATACATACAAATATATTCTCATGCACAGGGAAGAATTCTGATTTGAGATTATTTTTCCAGTTTGGAACTTCTGTGTTAAAATTTTTCCAATTCTAAGGACATAATGAAACTTTGAAGTATCTTCCATGAATTAAGCAGTTATGCAATATTTGACAGAGAAGAATGTGATTTTAGAGCTAGGAATGCTTTCTCCTGAAAAAATGGTTAATGTTCACTAAAAAATATCACAATAACTTCACTGTTATTGGACACCGTATTTGGAGGGTTTCTTGGGATTCAGTCTTTGAACATAACATTTATAACCATAGAACTTTCTAATTAGATAGGGATATTAGGAGTCATCTACTCTAACCTCTACTTTGCAGATGAGAGCTGAGATGAAATGAATCAGAGAAAGTCATACAGTTAAGTAGGGCCAAAGCTGTGTCCACACCAAAAACTCTTGATACTTCCTCCTCACCCAATCATTTAGTCTATTACTATATAATGATGTTACCCAGTAATATGCTTTGATAATATATCATTTCCTAAAAAAAAATCTGGCAACATCTATTTAAATTACAGGTAGTTTTTTATTGTTTTACCCTGAAACCCATTTCTGGGAATCAATCTCATAGAAATAAAGTTGTTGATACACATGGATGCAGATATTTAGAGATGTTTCCTATAGCATTTTTCATAAATCTCTCAAAACAGAAAACAAAGTTCATATTTTTAATAGGGTAATGGTTAAATAGAGGTATAGTTATACCATGGACTACTGTCCACCCATTGAGAAGAATGAATTAGAGATATACCAGGCAACATGAAATAATTTTCAAAATTATTGAATGAGAATAATGAGATGCAGAAAAAGTATGCAAAATATGTTCAATATTTTAAAAATAATGACAAAAATATTCCTGTACATATATAAATCTGCCCAGGATTACAAAAGAATAGAGAAAATACAGACGGACATACATTAGGGTGTTAAAATGCTTAAAACTAAGGGAAAGGCCTCCTTGTAAAAGCAGCATGGATGATAGTATGTACTTGTGTAATGTGTCTACGTGAGCTTGAAGAGATGCATGACAATATGATTACAAAGCTAATGGTGATTATATTTAGGTAATGTGATTCCAAGGGATTTTTACTCTCTTTCTGGTTTTCGTATGTTCTAATGATCTACAATAAGCTTGTATTAGTTATATCAATAGAAAAAAACCTACCTACATTATTGTGAGAAAATAAAAAGCTGACTTTGATTTAGAGCTCACAAATATGGTTACCATGCAAGAAACACAAAGGTAAGTGTTTATCATCAACTGCACATATTATAAACTAATCAGCTTGTGTAGCTAAACAAACCTATGGATTCATTTGGGTATGGAATATTCAGTATATTTCATGTTTATTTCAAGTATATCCAGAATCTCTTTTCATCAGTTCATTGATACATATATGTGCTTTTGTTCCTATCAAAATATACTAGAACCAATTTTTGGAAGAGACATTTAATATTGATTAATTTAGATTGATAAAGTAGAAAATATAACTGTCTTCAGAATATGCTATTTTTCTGAAATCAATTCATTTATTCATTTTAAGTAAAAATTAATGTTTCTCTGTTAATATGTTTTTATAACTATTTCCAATTTTTTATTAACAAATAAAATGACTAAAATACCCCAATATTTTGAAAAAAGAGCACGAATTTTATAAAGTGGAACAATGACTCTGTATAACCAGATCAAAGGCTTTGACTATTTTCACTTAATTCAATAAAACAGGGTCAATTCAGATAGTGATCAGTTAATTTAGTCAAAGCAGTTGACATTTTGTGTTGCCAGGACTGCACATATTGACTTTTAGTGTTATGCAAATGATTATTTTTTCAAATGCTCACTTTATCCCATAATTTAGCTTTAGTTTAGTCTGAAAATTAATACTATAACTGAAGTTAAGGATCAGTTGAACTGATAATTACTTAAATTGTATGGTAGGGTTGTTGCAGTAATGGCCCCGAAGTTTTTCATGCCTTCCTGGACCCACTTTTGGTTTACCCCCTCCCATACTCACTGTGCCACTCTAAGTGATTGCATTGGTCACCCAGACATTAGCCAACATGGAACAAGCATATGCTTCCCAAACGGGGTGCGCACTGGAGAGTGCTATTTTGGAACCCTGTAAAAACCATGTGGCATAGCTTGGACTAGGCTGCGTAGGGTGAGAGACCACTTAGAGCTGAGCAACACCATCTCAGCTGCCACCTTCCGAACAACTGACCTGCAGAGGCACGAATGAGTCCAATACAGACCAGTGGAAAAACAACCAAACCTAGCTCAAATTACTGATCCATAGAATTGGGTCATAAATTTTGCAGAGTTCACTTTGCATTAAAAGATACTCTAACAGCAATTAAAAGCATGACTGAATGAGAAATTTGTGAATTCTGGCATGAAGTTTGCAATTTAGAGAAACAAAACAATTTTGACATAGAACTGATGCTGGTAGCTTGCAAAATGGTCGTAATACTTTTCAGTTCCTCCCCAAAGGAGCTTTCTCTTCCCTTTGAACCTGGTATGGCCTTATGACTTGTTTTAAGCAATAGAATGTGACAGAAGTGACGTAAGACAAGTTTGGGCCTAGGCCTAAGGGATCATGATGCTTCTGCTCTTGGGTCTGGGACTCCTGAGACATCATGTGAACAAATCTGGACTGGCTTCATGGATGATGAGAAACATGTGGCCCATTTGCCCCTGTCGCCTCAACCTCTAGTCAGCCGCTGCCCAACTGTGGGTCCTCGAAGTTGGCTGTCAGGTGACTATCGATACATGAGTGAGTCTTGCTGGGACAGGTAGATACAATCCAGATGAGTCCAGCCCAAGTTGCCAACTCACAGAATTATGAACTAAACAAATATTTAAGTCACTAAGTGTTGGGGTGGTTTGTTTTGCAGCAGAAACCAATACAGACTATCTATGTTTAACAGTCACCACTATATATTTAAGATAACTAATCCTCATTTCCTTTCCTATTCTTATTCATAGGAAAAAATGATGCACAAAGAAAAGGGTATTCATTGAATTTAAGCTGTAAAGTTTCCTCCATTCTGAAGATATTTATATCTCAACATCTAAAATGTGAAAAAATAACACAGAACAATGGATTACTCCAGTCAGAATTTTGGTATGAGACTAAATGTGTTTGGAAACTGCAATTCCAGTAAAACACACAAAAAAGTTAGGTAAAAAATGATCTTTAGTTATGTTGCCTGATTATTCTTAAAGGCAAATGGAAACATTCTTATTGAAATGCTTGCATCTTCCACACTAACTAAAGTTATTTTAGACTCCAGGGACTTCGCAATACCCTGTCCTGAATCATTACTGATGTGATGGGCACAGTGAGCAGAGCACGTCACAGGTCCCTACACAGGAAAGGCCAAAAGTCTTTCAGTATTTCTTACTACTTAAATCATGGACAATGGCAACTAAGTGCAGGTTTCAGAAATGCCTTTAGGAAAAGCTGTTACTATAGTTAATAACTATTTTAAACAAATTTTGTTATTATGCTGTATTTATTTGTGAGGCTATCATATATTAAACAGGATAAAATATAGTATTTTATAGTTTCAATTAGGCTTATTGATATGAAATCCTTCAATTATTTAGTACAATGTTGCATCTTTAAAATTAATGCATTCTAAGTTATTTTAGCTAGTTTTCTTTCAAAATGGTTAATTATTTTGGTTTTAGAGATGTGTAAAATGTACAATGAGAAATGGTTTAATTTTAGGGTAATTAAACAGCTATCAGTTAGATTATTATCTTACCTTATACTAGTTGATTAATAACCTCTAGTAATGAACTTAGTTGAATTAAATTGAATATTCATTCTAAGAACAGTCTTTTTGCTAATGATATACTTGGTTAATAATTCAAATTTTTTCTCCAGAGTTTTTTCTCTCAACAGTATAATATCTCAATACTATAACATATCACATGAAATAGTTGTTTAAAATTCTGTCTAGATTAAGAATTCTTGAAGAGAGAGATCATGCTTTATTCAACTATCTATTCCTTACCCTGATATAGCACATTATAGGTAACCATTAATTTTTTGGAAAGAGATGTATTAAAATTTTTCCTGATATTGATGTTAATATATTACTATTTTTGTGGTGATTTAGCACATGGGCAAGGAAATGAGAAAGTGACTATATATAACAGTATAAAATTCTACTAGTTTATGTAATTATTAAACAAATAATTTATTTAGCAAAAAAATCTGCCAGGCATAATGCCAGATGGAAGCAATGTTTAGCAAGACAGGTATGATTGCTGTTCTCACAAATATATTATGTGATAAAGAAATAAATGTGGAAGAAAGCAGAAATGTTGGTTTTAGCCCCTGTTTTCCTTAAGTACATTGTATTCTTAGAACTGCTTCTAGAATAATTAGCAACCTCCTAAAAAAATCTTCACATATTACTTCACATTTTTCTCAGGAAAATATCTTAATGACCCTAAATAGTGAATCTTAACATTGTAATAGTTAATTTCTTTTTTATATACCCCACAGTGAACTCCAAGCAACATGTGAACTTATGTAAGACACATATCCTAAGCAACATGTAATTTATCCCTGGATTTAATTTGGAAAAATCCAGCAGTTTTACTTTTGTTAGGAATATGTAACTTGCTATAATTGGAACCAAGCATAATCATGATCATTTATTTAACTTTAATAGGTGATATGAGAAGCTTTCTTTAAAACAGAATTACTATAATAATAGATTAGGTTTGCTGTAATTGTAAGATCACCATCTGTTATTGGGTTTTGATAGACAAAACCTCAGTATGTTTCATATTTTTCTGATGCCCATTCTCCACCTAGAATATATTTCCCACTGCTGCTTCTTCTTTCTCCTTTGCCTGCGATATTCTTTATTTTCCTTTAAGAACAAGCTTAGGTATTATTTGGTTTAAGAAGTATGCTCTGCTTTTACAGATTGGAGGATGCGTAACTTGGACTGAGTTCCCTAAACATACTTCTACCATTGTTCTTGCCACATAGCAGTTTATCAGTCTGTTCCTCTGTAGAACTAGGCTTCAGAAAGGCAGTGCTTTCAGGTGTGTTCATTTAGCCTTCATAGAATGTGGTATTGATTACTACAGAATCCTCGGTTCCTGAGCAGCTGCCTAGCATGTAGTTGCTCAATAAATCTTTGTGGAACTGTGCTATATTCAGAATTTATCTGTTGTATGCTGATAAATATTCTGTATAGCCATTAATTATTCATTAAAGAAAATGGTATCATGCTTCCAAATTCTCTAAATTGATCTTTTCTACTTCTCTTATATAAGATATATTAGATAAAGGAAGAAAGTGAATAATAATAGCCCAATAGCTATTTCTAAAATTTCCTCTTCCTCCTTTTCTAAGAAAGAAAACATGTTTGGGAGGCTACCTACTGAGTTATTAATTCTAGACTCCTAAAGTCACTTTTATATTATAATGTGATAAAAATAGTCCATAAAGGAAACCATGAAGAGGATTTTGAAAGCTAAAGCTAAAGCTAAAGACATCATAACACTTAGGCACTCTTTAGAATTTAATACAAAACAGATGCAGAAAGAGAAATGGAAAAATAAAGGTAGAATTTCAAAGATGTCTTTAACATAATGGCCTATAAAAAAACTAGCTCTTTGACAATCACTTTGGGAAATAATATGGGAGTCAGTCTAAAACACAATACTTACATATCAATAGTATTTCAAAATGTAAAACTGAATAATGTTTGCTTATAAAATCATAAACCTTATGTGGTATTAGAGAATAAAGACAGCCTTTTATTTACCAAGGCTTTCTTTCAAAAACTAAAAAGCAAAATCTTCTTATATATATGATTCCTACAAAGTAAAAAATTCTACTGTTAAGGGCCTTATTATTCTACACATTTCATCACTCTGCAGGTTAAATTATATCCCTTGGATACATAGATACATATGTCGGGAATTCTTTTTAAAATGACAGAAAACCAACACAACATATCAGCATTGCTTCAACATGATAACTTGAATCTCTTTTATCTTTTTTCTTTTACTAAAGACTCCTATGATTATTATTTCCACAGAAAATGATTTCTTTTAGCACAATATCAAAAATATTTAAATTTCTTGTAAAGAAAAATGAGTAAAGCTGCTGATCATTGATATAATTCTCTATAATTAAAATAAATGCTAGAAACTTTCCTCAAGAAAAAATTAAAAGTTACTAGATATTATAGTAAACATTTATTTCTAAGTGGCCTACTCCAAATGGCTAGTTTTCAGCTTGTATATGCTTACCTTCATTAATTCTTTTAGTAACTCTACAAATATTTATTTGGTCTTTATGCAGCAGGTACTGAGCTGAGTTCAGAAAAATAAGCATGTTCCTAATTTCTGGAAATGTGAAGATTAGAAGGGAAAGAATCATGCAATGTTTACAGTAGAATTTGATACTTGCCCTGGCAGAAGGATAAGAAAGGAATGAAGGAAGCACTGGGTGCTCTGAGAGGGAGGAAAGAGACAGAATCTGAAACCCTATATCCACCAGCTATCTAAATTGAAAACTGAATTTTGTGGCTAAAAACTGAAGTGGAGCCAACAAAACTGTAAATAACAAATTGGGTATGAACAGATACAATTTTCAATGTCTCAGATATGAAAACTGAACATTCCCATCAGAAGAACTGTTGAGACCTTTGCACTCTACATTCTTTGCCTCATTTTGAGCAGTAAAAGCAATGTAACGATGCACCTCATGCCCATTTGGAGACATCTATCTTAAAGACTAAAAAGGGAAGTTGATAAAAAGGGGTTCACTCACAATAAAATGAACAAATAGAGCAGCCAGAAAAGCGAGTTTTAAATAATGGAAAAACTCACCCACAGGACACCTGAAGAGGCAAGTGTATGTAGTAGGATATTTTGACATGTTTTTCAATTCATCCTCAGTAACTTTTATAGGAGGATTTTTAAAAATAATTTGTTGATTTGATGCTACAGAAGATATGATTTTAATGTTTTAATAGTGATCAAGTAAGTAAGGCAAAAATAGGTTGCTCTGTCCGGCTAAAGAGGTGAGACTGCAGAGAAGAAACAACCATTTTTATGTCTCTGATTTTCAAAGAGGCACAGTGAAGAATTACAGCTAGTGTTAGATCTTTATATCTTTGCTTTGAAATGTAGGGCCAGACTTGGAACATCATTCATGGTGGGGAAGTTTTAAGCTCAAAGAAACTTAGACGATAATGGTGGCTGTGTAGTAAGTGTGTCTGTGTTGCTCAGAACCTCAGTAGTGAGACCCTTTACCCTCTTCTTTCCTGGGGCTCAGTTTCTTCACTTATATGTAATATGCCTGACTCACAAAGTCATTGTGGAAATCAAATGAAATAATACATACAAGAGAGAAAGGGCAAAAATTCTCTTCATGATGTAAAATTCTATTTATATACTTTAGCCTAGATTTTAATTGAATAATGAAACTTCAAATTTATTATGAAGTGATTAACTAGATGTTGAAGAGTCTGATTTGTAAGGTTGCCTTTAAAATGGACAACAGGATGGAGAATGTGCGAGTGGGGGAGGGCTGAGTAGAGTAGGGCAAAGGGGGGGAAACTGGGGCAACTGTAATAGAATAACAATAAAATATTTAGTAAAGAATAAATAAAAACAAAAATAGATATAGCAAACATTTTTGGTAAAGAGAAAGGAGATCACTCATAATAGTAAAGTTTATAAATATTAGAAAAAAGAAGTTGTATAATGCAAATGTAACCACATAATCATAGTATAAACTTTATAGGTGTGAGTGGTTGTGATGAATATATGAAAATCTTACCAACATTGAGAATAATTGACCCACGCATTCTATAATGGATGATGGGCATTTTTCTATTGTTCACAACATTATATCATTTAATATTAAGCTTATTGAGAAAATAAGAAATTTAAAATGTCACCTCATAAATATTTCTACATATGCCCTAGGTTTGATAAAAGACACTGAGAGAAGTGTCACGTTGAGGTTCAGAATGAGTTTGAATAATGACTCTCCTATACCACAATTGTTGAAGTTTGGGGAAGTTGTTTATCTTTCTGATCTTCTTTTTCCTCTATGAAAAATAAAACTCCTAAACAAAAACAAAAGCAATTCCTACATCACAGGGTATCTGTGGGAAGTACATTAAGTAACATTGGAAGAGTTTAGCACATTGCCAAATATCTGGTGGACATGCAATGGCTGAGAGCTATGTTTTTTTTATTATTACTTGTACCTGTTTCCAGTGCTGTCTCTGTGGTGGCATGTGCCATTATGACTGTCTCAGGCCAGAGTTTCAGAGAAACAGTCTGAGTTGGAGACTCCTTGACACATGCCATTAGGAACAACATTTATGGGATGAATGAAGAAAGTAGAACAGAGCACAGAATATGTTTAACTCTGATGCAGTCACAGTAAAGGCCTCAGCTTTTCCCACTGGGAATACTGGAGCTAAGATGACCCTTCAGAATTGTTTTACTTCAAAGCAAGGGACTTGGCCTTTGTCACCATCCCTATGCATTCATTCCTTGTACCCTTGGGCACAGGCCAGGGGTTAAAGCATAGCTTGGGCCAGACAACTTTCATTGGTTGAGGGTGATTTCCAGGACTTGGTTGAGAGTTGTTAATTACCAATACTCTTAGTGGCTTGGGGAAGGAATACCTTAGTCATGAAAGGGGAATCTGGTAATGCACCATGACACCTACTACGATGGCCTATGGTGTCCTCATTTGGAACTGACACAATTAGTTATCCTTCCTAGTTGAATAAATTTGAATAGGCCCACAAATCACTAGCATTGATAAAAGGGAGAAGAGTACAAGAAAACAAGAAGGAGATACAGACATCTTAAAACATTACCAAGATTTGAATAGAAGCCTCTTAAGCAATAAACAAAAGCAAAAACTGATTGTGGGCAAAATTGGAACATTGAGAAAAGAGCATTAAGCTCTGAAAATAATTTAGATACTCATTTCAGTAACTTCACTTGGACATTTGATACAAGTAGAAAATTACAATTTCATAATTTAAAGAGTGGGCTTGACATTATGCATTTATTTACTTATTCATTTATTTATTCTAAAGTGTTTAGTACATCTGTAATTTATGAAAAATTGTGCCATTTTATAAAAATAAGTCTGTCAGATTGGGATAAGGAAGCAGTTCTAAAGTCAAGAGCTACTGACTACTCTTCAATGTACAATTGCAGGATAATTAATAGAAATTCAGAGTAATAGTGAATAAATGCAATGGCAATTCTGAACTGAGACTCAAGATATTTGGAGTTTTATTTTGCAGGGAAATATTTATTAGAAGTGTGCTATACATATTAGGAAGACTAATAAGCCTAAGTAAGTAATTCACTATTGAAAATGACTTAGGTGAGAATTTGGTTTAATAAACATCACTGAAATAAATCTCATAGACTTTATGGTCAAGGTTAAAAACAATAACAACAGTTGCAAAAACCTACTGGGGCCTACCAATGGTCATACTTCCAAAGAAACAGGCAGTTCTTGCAGATTAAATCCATCCCTTGGTGGTATTAAAAACAACCAATGTAAAGAGAATGCAGTATACTAGAAATCCAGTCTGTGTTAATATATACATATGAAATTCAAAAATATTTTTTGAGAAAAACAAAACTTCCAAAAGGGAAAAATAAGGAGTTCTAGATGCATAAGCACACCTTAATTTCTGGACTTTGCAGCCTAGGAAAGCAAATGCTGCTAAGTGGTAAGAAGTGATTTCTATTTCTCATCCCCTCTTTTACAGTCCAATGACCTGAAACGTTTAACTGGTTCTGATAAGAAACTCTGGGAACTACGATAGTTTTACCCCTTCAGAGATCACAGAACACAGCTATTGATCTGATTTTTCCCAACACAGCCCACATTAAAATTGTCTTTCTTTATTAAGAAGCTTTATTTTCTCTCTAAATAAATAAATAAAACAACCAACCAACCAATCTGTAGTTCTGCACTACAAAATATTTTATAGAAACTAATAATTCTCATATAATCCATAATGCTATGTAAATATATTGTAAAGATAAAACATCTATCAAAATGGAGCTTCTAAATGAATAAAAAAGCTTCGTATCCCTACCATACCAAGAAGGTTTGTTTTGGGGTACTCTCTTTAAGTAAACAAAGTGAGGACTGTGTGATTTGGATGGCTAAGCCTGTCTTTTCAGATGTGATAGCTTTGGAGGCATTACTTGATTTTACTACATTTGACAAACTACAAAAAGTGAAGAGGAGAGTCCAAATTTTGCTTTTGAGACCATCTGTCAATTAGAGTAAAAATGGAGGAGGGTAATCAGCATGGTGTTGATGTTCAGCTGTGATCCTGAAGGTACTGTTGTCCACACATTACTCAGATGACACCCTCAGAAATTAAGGAAGGGTCTGTCAATAATAGGCTGTCTCAAATGTCATCCAAGGCAGTTACCTGCCATTCAGTTCCAATTTTATGGAAAAAAGGCAAGGAAAATAACTATTTTATAACAGTGAGCTTTAACAGAATTTTATGCAGTATTTAATTATACTAAAACCTCTGAAATAATGCTGTAGTTGACCAAACTGAGAAAATGTTTTATTATCAAGGTTTTTTTTTTTGTATTCAACAAACATTGACTGAGTGGCTATTTTGTGGACTTTCACAGTGCAAAGTGATCGAACATAAAATGTCATATTAGTCTTTGCTATTAGGGACCCTATAGTTTAGCTTATAATAATGTCATAGAATCACAGATTTTAATGACATATTTTGGTCATGATCATATGGGGTATAGGCACATTCTGTAACATGAGACAGGCAGGGAAAATGGATGTGGCTCACTTCCCTGGACTGATCTGAAAATTCCAAAGCCTTGAGGGTAACCTCTCTGCTTTCTAGCCCTCAAGCTTTGGTTGGTTGGTTCTCTACTATTCAGTCCTATTTGAATGACTTCTGTTAAATTAGGTGAAAGACTGGGAGACAGCTGTTATAAAACAAATATGTGGCAATCACAACATTACATCAGAAAACAGAAAGTTGGCTGATTACAGGTTGTCAGGATTCAGAGCAAGACAAAGATCTGGGAGGCATAAAATCAAGTGATGAGGAAGGACAAGCACTTTGCCAGCCAGGAAGATGGTAGGGAAGAGAGTCCAGGAGGCTATAGTCCTTTAAAGTATGAATATTACTAGTGAGTAGAATGAGCCAAAGAGAACATGTGCCTTTGTTAGAGCTAATGATCATCTGCCTTTTTGTACGCTTGCTGATTAGTTGGGAAGTACCTCCAAAACTCACATCTGCTAATGTGATGAGGAAGAGGATGTAGCAGATGCTCACGAGGTCCTCAGAGCTTTGTGCCTCAGTAAACCCTGGCAGTGTGTCCAATAATTTTATTAATTTTTAAAACATTAACAGTTACCCACCAGGAAAGAGAGTGGTGCTAGTTGAGCACAGTAGTCTTTTATTCTGAGACTTTCATTCCTTAGGAAATAGAACTTAATTCTGAATCAGATAAACTAGGAATAGAAGTACCAGGAAGATGGACATAGGCCAGAACTTTCTTACCTAAAGTAAAATTCTGAACATATTAGTTTGTATTCTGCCCCTTTTTATTTACTTAATGCTATGCAGAAACCATGGATATAAATCAGGCATGTTCCTTTATGGTTCCTATGCTTGATATAAAGACTATCACAATTACTTCTACTTTCTAACTTTCTGACATTCAGATCTGCTTGGCAATGGAATGGACCACTTTAAAGGAGTGAGTTCCTTGTCACTGAATGGGTTATAGCAGACACTCATGATACCGATTGGGAATCGTATCAATTTAGAACAAACTCCATAATCTCCAAGATCTCTCACAACCCTGACACAGTATCTTTTCCCATCTTAGTTTACCTTTCTCTTCATTTTTTCCCTATCCCAATGCTGTTTTGATCCTCTGTGGTCTAGGTTGGGTGGCACCTTTTCCCCCAAATACTACTTGATATGATAATTATAAGAAATTGATGAACTATTGCATACATATTTTTTAGCTGAGTACTTGGCATACTCAATTAATTTCTCAATTAATGTAGGTGCTAAATTAATTTCTTTTTATGCTTCCCTCCACAATGCAAACAATTCCTATTAATCTTTTTTCTGGCCTCCAACACTATTAGGATATACTAATTTAGTAATTGTTCTTATGGTCATGTTTTCCTTGAATTATTAACATTCTATGTAATTTTAAAATTTATCTAAGACTAGAACCAAGTCTTCCTTCTGCTATTATTTCCCACAGTTTATAGACAAGGGCTGAACACATAATGGTCCATGAATATGGAGAGGATAGGCTTTATAAAGAAGAATGAGCAATGTAGTTTAAAAATCACATTGTATTAATTTTGTTACACCAGTTTAGTATTCACATGGCCTGGAAAAGTCTTATGCTTTAGTGTCCTCATTTAAAAAATAGGGTCATATATCTCTACTCTACCTTCCTTAAGTGTATTGTTAAAACTAGATATTTGGGTAAAAATGAAGGATTATTAAAATATGAATTTTGATTTGGCTGCTCATTTAATTTCAATTTAGTTTTTTTGGAGAGTTCACAACAGAAAAGAAAAGGCAGTTCTTTAGCTGACCATCCTGATGGCAAACATTTTTTTTCTCTGCCAAAAAACCCAGAAAAAACTGCAGGCTTCCATGATATTCAGTGTAACTGTTTTTTTTTAAATGCATTTTAAGGATTAAAACTAGCCTACATCACAAACAAATAATTAGGGATTTCGATGAATCACCAGTGTTCCATTAAGTCTGTGGCTTTGGGCCACATGGCCATCCATGCTCAGGTGCTGTTCAGATGTCCTGAGATACTAAGAGATTCTCACAGACCTCTGCCCATCATACACATTTGTGTCAAAACATAATTGTAAATGCTTTATTTGATAAAAGGATGGTTATTTAGGTCCAAAACCCATGATGGTCGACTTCCTCACTGTAATCTCTGCTTAACTGGTCTGAAGTAAATGTTTAATCTTTGCTCCATGAAGCTGTTAGAATTATCTGCTTAGAAAACAAATCTGAATCACATTGCTCCCTTCAAAATTCAGTCCCAAATCCTTGGCTCATAAATTGGTCTCTTTTACTTGTTGATGAGACCTCTGCTTTTTCTCTTTAAATTTATTCAGCAAATATTGACTTATTGTCTACAATGTGCCCTCAGGATGCTGTGGGCCATTGTTACCTCACTGTTCCTGTAACATGCTCTAACCTCTTCCGCTTCTCTGTCTTGCTTACCCTGCTTGCTTCATCTGAAATGCAGTTTCTTCTCCTAGCCACCTGGCAAAATCTTGCCTACTCAGGTCCAGCTCAAATACCAAATCCTCCTGCCAGTGGTGTGTGGAGTTCTCTGGTGATAGCACAGTGAAAGCACATCACTAGCCTCTCCTGCTGTCTCTCCCCTTAATTTGTGCTCTCTTAGGGGTGAAGGACCATGGCTTTTACTTTGGATGCCCCACAGCACTTAGCTTGTAAAATTCAATTAAAAGAAAAATCTAACTTGTCTCATTCAGTTAATTCATATTATTACCAAAAAAAGTGATTTGGGTAAATTGGATCAAATGTTTATGGACTAATGGAGAGCTTAGTCCCTTTTAACAGTGGCTCCATTAATGGATTCACCCCACATCAGTCATATCACTGGGTTGGTAAAACATAGACTAAGTAAAGAAGGCAAGAGAAAAAGAAGCATTTTTATTATGTTTTCATTTCAATCTCAAAGCAGTTAGTATTATTTTTAATGTAATGTGATTATATATTTACCTACTCACTCTCTAAAAAATGCAGTCCAAAAGCACTATTTTTTAAAACATAACAATGACATTGTATGTAGATATTATAAAAACTAAATGCACAAAATTTGCCCAGAGTGTTGTCTACACATGAAAGGCTGTGTATAAAAGACACCAGTATAACTAGTGGAGCGGTAGAGAACTTCATTAAGCTATATTTTGTCATGTACAAGATGCTAAATATCAACACCACTGGTAAATTTTTTTGGTCATAGATTTGGTTGCTTCATTTGACACTTTGCAGTGTGAATGTGCTTAAAAAATACACCTTCCTTTCTCTTCTGATTCACTCTCATGCAATCACCCAGTGGTGCATTAGGTCCCAGAGCAGTTAATCTAGAGAGGACTCCAGTCAAAGGCACACTCTGGTCCCACTTACCACCCTGAATTCTGTTTGGCTTTCCTATTCTGCTGGGCCAGCCTATACCCCCTAAAGTATCTTCAATGGCTCTCCTTTGAAACCCTGCTTGGACCTCTTCTGAACACTGTTCTGCCCTTCTTATCCCTGGAGTCTTCGGTTGGCCTCTGAAGCAGAAGAAGGTAACCACAAATCCAGAGCCTTTCCAAATCTCTTTTCTATACAACACTTTCATTCCTTCTGCTAACACATATAATTTCTTAGACATTATTTCACAAAGAGAAGGGCAGGAGGGAGATAGAATGCTTTGCCCTTTTTGCTCTCTGACTTTTCAATGTCATGAAATGGAATTGTCTCCAGTGTATGTCCTTGAAGCCATCCAGAACCCACTCAGTGTTTGAGGAAACTGGGGCAAAAGGGCTAGACAATTTCTTTTACACCTTACACTTTTGAAATTTTCAATTTTAATAGTACATAGGTATTCCTATTAATCATTAAAAATATGTTAAAAATAGTAAGCCCTACATTACCCTAAACCAACATATTTTTCTCACTTCTCAATATGACAATTTGCTTTAATTTTCTTTTTTAAAATTTTTTATTTTAGTCATTATTCAATACAATTTCTATCCTTTATTCCCATTCCAGCCCACCCACCTATCCCTCCCCTCCACCCTCCTATTTTTAATTTTCTATTTTGTAGTTTATTATTTCTGTCTACAATCCAGAGCCTAATTTTAACATGGCTTGTAGCAATATGGGTTAACAGGGAGTAAGGAGTAAATTTTGTACTTCTCAAGGGCAAGAACAGCAAGCATGTAAAGAGAAAGGTAGCAGATACTATTAACTGACAACTTTATGAAAGGAATTAAAGGTATTTATTGATACAAATGAAGGGCATCAAACTAAATTGATAATGTCTAAGACACAAAAACAAGAATTCATATAATTTGACCAGGACACTTAATTTCTCTACTGGTATTTTAAAATAAAGAAGGGACCCACTTATATAGAGAAGAAACAATATTCAAAATGAATGTTTACAGATAATTCCAAGAAGATATATTTTAGATGCGAAATATTTTATTTTCAAAAGTAATATTTTTGAATGATATTTTTTCTGATTCTGTTTTTTAACAAGATTGTGAAAGTTGATAATCTTTGTATCAACTCAAGGTAAAGAAAAAAGAGAGAATTCACAAATTAGAAGAAAATGAGTTTAATTTAATATGACTTAAATATTTTGCATAAAATCATTAATAATTAAAATTAATTTATTTAATGAAATGTGGACAAGTAGTTGGTAATTATTTTTTATTTATATAGTCTCTTCCACTTATTGCAAAGTAAAACAGTATGAAAAGAATAATTTGGAATAAATTGTTTTATTTTGTTTACATTGGCAAATATAACAAAGAGAGCTCATGTTTTAGTCCTCTAATATAAATTTGTCAATTTCAGGAGTGAGAAAGGATCTTAAAAATTATCTGGTTCAACTTGTTCACTTAACTTCTTTATAACATTAATACCCACATAGGCCCAGTGGTTGACTGGCTTTTTGTTACACAGTTGACTAGGGATTGAACTGGAAACTGATCCAGAAATTTCCTGACTTAGGGTCTAGGACTTATTCACTGTATCACATTACCTTTATAATAAAATCGAATCCAAACTGAGTTTTATATGTTTGGGCTTATTATAGTTGTAGTGTTCTACTGTTTCCCAAAGTGTTTAGAGAAAAGTAAACTGATTTTAATAAGCAAGTGACAGCATTTTAAATTGGGTTTGTAAGTAAAAATTGTATTTGGATCTACCTCTTTAGCAAATATATGGGATATTGCAGTCAAAATCTCTCTCTCCCACCCTAATTCTATCCATCTTTCTCTTTCCTTATCACATTTCCCTTTTATGTCTTAAAGAGGACAAAGGGGGGGAAAGGTGTTTTTTCACTTCTCTTGAGTTGAGACACTATGATGAGTCTATAGGATTTGATTCAGAAGATTTTCCTCTCCATTTAGTTGGTTGCTATGTAGATATGTAAAATAAAAGAAGAAATTATAAAGAAAATATTTAGTGGGCAAGAAATGAGTGTGCTTGTGTATATTTATCTAAGGCTATTGTGCCTTTTTGATATGGATTGCATGTTTAGATCTATAGCCTGTGAGAAATTAAAAAATTTCCAAAAGTTACCTTTTCTTGAGCAGTAGGACAGGCAGGTTATCTCACTAATTTATTGTATCATAATTACTAATAAGAATGCTTTAACTAATACTAGCCATTTATGTAGCAACATAACTTTTGAAAAGTAACATAGAAATATTGACAATATTAATCAAGTAAATAAAAGTGGCAAAGAAACCAGACTTCCATAATAAAGTATTACCACTTTCTTATTGGGGGTTTTAAAATAATTATTACTTTCAGTGTGAGCTAATATAAAATAAAGTAAGAACATAATCATTTAAATCAAATTGATTTTTTCCTATGCTTCTTTAACATTTCATAGATAAGAAAGTTTTTACATTTGAACCTGAATTTGTAAAATTACTACTACTCAAAAAATAAAAAAATGTATTAACTTACTGCCCTGATGCTTTCAAAATGTCCACCCTCTTTCTCGAAGTCGATGGGCTGTCCTTTTAGCGTCCAGTAGAAAGTGACATCCAAACTAGCATCGTGAATTGCTTTGCAGTTAAGAACAATGCTTTCTCCTACTGTTAACTCTGTTCTTTTAGGAGTAAGTTCTATTCTCGTAGGTTCTATAGAAATAAAAATGCATTAATGAACATAACATACTGTATTTCCTTGCATTCTATATGCTACATGCTAAGAGAAAAACTTAAGCAAGGAACCTATGCAATAAATTGTTCCAGATACACATCCTTTAATAAACTATTATTAACTCTGACTGGTGTGGCTCAGTGGGTTGGGTGTCATCCTGCAAATGGAAAGGTTGCTGATTTGATTCCTGGTCAGGGCACAAGCCTAGGCTGTGGATCAGGTCCTTGCTGGGGGTGTGCGAGAGGCAACCAATTGCATACTGATATTTCTCTCCCTCTCTTTTTCTCTCCCTTCCCTTCTAAAAAGAAATAAATAAAATATTTAAAAACAAATTATTATTAATTAAACCCTTACATTTTTGTATACTAGGAAATTTCACTGTGCTTCTGCAGGGGAGTGATAATTTAGAAGTCCCTTTTCCTATTAAGAAGTCAAGTTGGACAAAAAAGATGAGAGACTACATAACTAGAAGAAGCTTTTGACATTCTGGAAGGAGAAAAATTAGAAAAAGAAGGCATAGACTCCTTGTCCACCTTCAATGATCAAGTGTGAATAAAAGGATTTTTACAGTAAAACAGCTTCATATCGAAGGAGGAAGAATTCAAGTGAGTTCTCTTCTTTAAAGATTAGAGGAAGCACTTCCCCTCAAATTACTATTTTAGCAGAGATACAAAATATAATACTACTACTAGAACACCTTGTATTTGCTTTATACTCTATGACCCCTCTTATTAGTGGAAAAAAAGTAGAAGAAGCACCTCTGGCTGATTATAAAATATCACGTTTGATCAATTGTGAATGGTTTGAGATCTTTTTCAAAAAAGAATGGCAAAATATTGAAAGCAAATATTTCTGAGAAAAATATTGTTTTTAATTACTCTATGATTCAGTTAAAATTTTTAAAAATACATACACTTTTACAGAATTTAGAGCAAGTTTGAACCAATAAAGACTAATATGAGCTATATCTGTAAGGGCTATTTAAGATAATGATCAACTTTGTAAATTATATAAATGCCTAATCACTGTTGTACATCTGAAACTAATACAGTATTGTATATCAACTGTAAAATAAAAAATAAAATAGTGAACAAATAATTGCAATATGATGCATTATTTTGAATAAAGTAGAGAAGTGATGGAGTAGATAAAAGATAACATCAAAATTTTGAGTGGATTTCTGATTGTAGATACCTGAAGAAAACTGACACAAATGATTAAAAATTAGCCCAGTTTTTCCATCCTAGCTCTGTTGTTGATAATAGCATAATCTGATGAAGCACCATTCTTAGCCATCCAATAAGATCCTTTAACAGACTACGTCCTTCTACATAGTCACTGGGCAAAAAGTGCAATTCCAGTACAGGAATGCCACTCCAAACGTTACCATGTTAGAAGTCAGATAGTCCATGTGTCAGTCTAGGTTCTGGCTCCACTGGAGAACACAATCATATCATAGTGTAGTTTAAATTTGTATGAATTAAAATATTCTGACTAAGTAAATATTCCATTTAATTTGTGATCAACAGAAAACATTTTTGTTATTATAAAAAAAGGCTTTGGATCCAGCATTGCCTTATTGTTGAGCACACAGAGGCAGCAAGACACAGACTGAGTAGAAAACTGTGTTTGATTCCTGTAATGTATGCTGGAATGAAGACATCTTTGAAATTACATTTCTTCCATTGATGTTTGCCTCTTCTCTAAAATAGCAGAGTGCGGGCTATTTTAATTTTCTATTTCTAAAGACAGACACAAATTAACATTTTTATATTTTTATGGTCAAAGTATGATTCATTATAAAAATGCACAGATGGAAACATTAATTAAGTATATATTTCAACTGTGAGAAATATTTGTTTGCCAATTGAAGAGAATGCCTAAGATATGAAATTTTCTTACTGTTAAGCAGTGACATGTAGTCTTAAAGTTCTAGGTTTGAATTCTAGTTCATTTTAGAAATAGAAAACTAACAGAAATATTTAAGCAACAATAGTTGTAATACTTTAATAAACAATTTAATGATTTTATAGAAAAAACTACATTGATGCAAACATCAAAGAACAATCCTGGTCCATGAGTTTATCTGACGCACAGTCCAACACATAACATTCATTACTGCTTCTTCTACCTTTCTACCCCAAGTCTTCTCTTAAAATGGCAATAAAGGAAGATGACTGACTAATGCTAAAATTAATTTTGGTAGAGGAAAAATATTTTATACTGTTAGCATTCTTTTACATTTTGAGACAGTGACTAAACCTTCACACAGTTGTCTTTATTCTCTTATATATTTTGTTCAAAGAAAAATATTTAAATTTCTACCACTAAGGCATGCAATCTCTTTATGGTCCCCTAAATAACGGAAAGGGACAATTTTGCTGTGTTAGTTCTATTTTCACAATTTATCAACTTTTTTACTATTTTATCAACAGGAGCATGAACACACATATGTGATAATACATATACAGGCATATTACTTTTAGTCGCTTTCTGATAAGTCCATGAAATTTTGCTTATGAACTAGTTAGCCACATTTCTTACCTTTTACAGATACTGAAGCTATGATTTCAGCAGAACCAAACACATTTTCCCCTTGGCAAACGTACTTTCCCTCATCTGATTTAGAAGCATTTAGGATCCGCAGATTCCCGTCTGGAAGAATAGCTATTCTGAAAATTATTAAACAAGGTGTTTCTTTTTTTGTTTTACGGAAAATCAGCAAAGTTGTAATAAAAAACTCTGATGAAGCCTGAAACCACTTCCAAGGTAACAATAAATAAGATAAAGCACTGCTGGGAAAACACACAGTAACAGTAGAAATGTTTCACCCTTCAAGAAATTATGCAATAAACCCACTTAATATCTTTTCATATTTAAAAGGGTTAGAAAGTTACAGGTTATTTTTCTTTTGACAGTTTTTGACAGTTAATTTTAAAACTTGTGGCAAAGGTGACCTTGTATTGTGTTATTAAAACTTATACTAGAATATCACATAGCTATATTTTAATATTAAGCTTGGGTATTTCACCTCAAACCATGAGTGACCTCAAAAATCAAATATAAAAAGAAACTGCATAAAAATCGTAGAGGAGGACAAGTATAGAACATAAAGTTAATTGTAAACAGCCAGGAGATGATTTATGGTCATTTCTCTGCGGTGCCACTCGTGCAGCAAGGGCATGTAAATGAGACCTGAGACTTATACCCGCGCTGCTCGCACTGCACTTTTTAAACATAAAAACATGATACCTGAGTTTGCATTTGGGCTCTTTCGAGACCTTTGTTAAAAATGGACCTTGAGTCTTATATGAAGGTGAAAAATTACAACATTATTAAACACTTTTTAAAGTTCAGTGAAAATGAGGTTGACCTTTAGGATTACCATATCCTCCTGTGTAGTCATCATTCCAGAAATATACAGATTTAAATTTAATTAGTACTTTTGTCCTTTTCTCTCTTCTAAGATCCTGAAATACACATTTCACTGGTGCATCAACCTACTCATGCAACCTGAAACATAATAGAAGTGGCTGCTGCAGTTTTATTTGATATGCCACTAGAGTTTGTGTTACAGCAGGCAGCTAGTTAATTATTAACAAAAGAGAAGGGAGCTAAACCATCTAAGCCTGGGACAGTTGCATTGCCACACTAAAGGGATTAACATCCTTCTGTCCCCCAGAGTGGACTGGAAAAATGGCTTTTCAATCTTCCTGGAGAACAACCAGCTATTAGCTGGGATTACTGGGGGAGGGAAAAACAGTAAAGGGGAAATTCCCCTGCTGAGGCATGTGCAGGAGAAGCAGGAGGCAAAATTTTGTGGCTTGCACAGTAGGAACCAAAATGATGACATAAAGAGGAGGAATCTAGTCTGGAAATATCTGGAAAAAGATCGGGCAGGATAAGGGTGCAGAACCCCAAAAGATCCAGAAAAGGGGTTGGATATGGTGAGAACTCAACACAAAGCCACAAAGAATTAGGAAGAAATTTGTTAAATTTAAAAGAAAGCCTGCTCTCTCCCAAACCTAAGGAGACAAAATCAAAGCTTATAAAAGGCTTCATTTCATTTGTCCGCACCCTTGTCTCCCCGTAGCAGCTGCACACGGGCTGAAGGGTGGCACTGACGGGCCAGAGCATGGCCAGGAGCAGAGACTGTGCTGGACTACCAGAGCCCATGGTGATGGCATTGCACTTCTGGACCCTGAGCCTCCTGGTGGACACCTGTGCTCACCAGGCACCGGACTTCTTCCACACAAAGATGGAGCTGAGCCTCCTGGTCACTGATGAAACTTTAGGTACCTGAGGGAGACTTTATTTCTGCTCCAATAAATCTCACTATGCCTCAGATCCCCTCCTATGTGTAGGTCCCCGAAATGCATTTCCCATGACTCTGTGAAATAATCCAATTTCCACAGGCAACATTTGGACTGACTTCTTCTAAGAAAAAGGAAATAACACACTATATTGCTTTTGGTGAGAACCAGTGAACTTAAAATCCTAAAATTGGATCCTGCTAGTCCTGAAAATAACAGTTCATGCTATAACAATGTGATAATATTAAACTAAGATTCAAGAATAGTTGAATCTGTTGAGTCAATATATTTTGTTATTTTAAAATGTTTATTCAATCTTGCCAATCACCCAAAACTGACAGTTATTGACATCATTAAACATTTTATAACAATTGGATTAGATTCTAGGTTGTTGAATACTGCTTATGAATTTATGCTTAGATATAATCAATACAGACATCAGTTCAAAGACATCAAATTGTTTTTAGTATGGATCAAACACATAGAATGGAGACAAATTTAGAAGTAAAGCGAACTAAGAATAGCTAATTTTGTTTTGCAATTTATGTCTAGGAGGGATATAATTAACTTGAGAAATTTGGAGAACAGCGACATTAAAAGTTATATAGTCCATTCAAGATGGTCAACAAAAATTATGTTCATTTATTTAGATAGTGCTCAGTTTCTATATAAATGGAATATAATGTATTCATTGCATTTTGATCCCCAAACTACAATGCTACCAAAAGGAATATTGAAAGCAAAAATGATACTTTTTAAAAATATATTTTATTGATTATGCAATTACAGTTGTCCCATTCCCCCCCCTTTCACTCCCCTCCACCGTGCACACCCTCTCCCACCCACATTCCCCGCCTTTAGTTCATGTCCATGTGTCATAAGTTCTTTAGCTTCTACATTTCCCCTACTATTCTTGCCCTCCCCCTGTCTATTTTCTATCTACCATTCTATGCTACTTATTCTCTGTACCTTTTCCCCCCTCTCCTCCTCCCACTCCTCTTTTGCTAACCCTCCATGTGATCCCCATTTCTGTGATTCTGTTCCTGTTCTAGTTGATTGCTTAATTTCTTTTTGTTTTTGTTTTAAGTGTGGTTGTTAAAAATTGTGAGTTTGCTGTCATTTTACTATACATGTTTTTTATCTTCTTTTTCTTAGATAAGTCTCTTTAACATTTCATATAATAAGGGCTTGATGATGATGAACTCCTTTAACTTGACCTTATCTGAGAAGCACTCTATCTGCCCTTCCATTCTAAATGAAAGCTTTGCTGGAGTGAGCAATCTGGGATGTAGGTCCTTGCCTTTCATGACTTGGAATACTTCTTTCCAGCCCCTTCTTGCCTGCAAGGTCTCTTTTGAAAAATCAGCTGACAGTCTAATGGGAACTCCTTTGTAGGTGACTGTCTCATCTCTTGCTGCTTCTAGGATTCTCTCCTTCATTTTTACCTTGGCTAATGTAATTATGATGTGCCTTGGTGTGTTCATCCTTGGGTCCAACTTCTTTGGGACTCTCTGAGCTTCCTGGACTTCCTGGAAGTCTATTTCCTTTGCTAGATTAGGGAAGTTCTCCTTCATTATTTGTTCAAATAACTTTTCCACTTGTTGCTCTTCCTCTTCTCCTTCTGGTACCCCTATAATTCGAATGTTGGAATGTTTAAAGATGTCCTGGAGGTTCCTAAGTTTCTCCTCATTTTTTTTAATTCTTATTTCACCATTCTTTTCTATTTGGTTGTTTCTTTCTTCCTTCTGGCCCACTCCATTGATTTGAGTCCCAGTTTCCTTCCCATCACTATTGGTTCTCTTTGCATTTCCCTTCATTTCTCTTATCATAGCCTTCATTTTTTCATCTTATTTGTGACCAAATTCAACCAATTCTGTGAGCATCCTGATCACCAGTGCTTTGAATTGTGCATATGATAGTTTGGCTATCTCTTGGTCGCTTAAATGTATTGGCTCTGGGGCTTTGATTTGCACTTCCATTTGAGCCATATTTTGGGTCTGGTCATGCCTGTTACGGACTGAGGGGCAGAGCCGTAGGTGTTCTCCAGGGTGGGGCAGCCCAGTTGCTGTGTAGTGATGTTGTATGTGGGGCAGGGTCTGAGAGGGAACAATGGCACTTCCTCATCTCTCCGTAGGATTTCAGTACTTTCCGCCGCTTCCCCCAAGGTAACTGGGCCTTTCTGGTGCTAATTCCTGTGTGGGTGGGCTCGTGCAAGTTCCAGGACACCATGGGTCTCTCCAATGCACTCTCCTGTGAGGCTGGGAGTCTGTGCCTGTGCCTCAATCCCCACAAGTGTTTTCAATCAGTGTCCCGAGGTTCTATTTCCTGGCACTGGGACCCTGGGTTGTGTGGTCTGTCTCACTGCCCAATTTTGCCTGGTTTATCTGCACGCGAATGTGGACCGCACAGCCAGGTGCCTTGCACACAGTGCATTGCTTCACAGTCACTGCCTCGCTGGGTTTGCCAGCTGCCTGTGCGCCCAGGGTCCGCCCACTGCAGTCTTGTGCTCAGGATGCCTCACACGCCTGGGATGCCTTATGTGCCCGTGTCAGGTGCCACTGCTTTTTGTGCCGCCACCCCTCTCCACCCAGCTGTCCAACTCCGCCCCTCCTACCAGTCTGGATGAATGTGTATATTTTAACTCCTTGGTTGTCCGACTTCCATACAGTTTAATTTTCTGTCAGATCTGGTTGTTTTCTTGTTTCTAAATTGTTGCTGACCTTATTTTGGTTGTGCGAGGAGGCACAGTGTGTCTACCTATGCCTCCATTTTGGCTGGCCAAAAATTATACTTTTTAAAAATAAATAGGCATTTCCTTTTGAAAATAACAAACTATTGAAATTAGCTAAATGACTATAATTTGTGCAAATTGTCAGTATCTTGGAAAATATCTGTATTTTACTGACTTGTGTAAATTCCAATGTAGCTGGTGAGAAGTTTGGCTTAAAAGTTCACCTCCTTTAAAAGAAATAAATGTATTTTAGATACTGGCAGTATTTCAGCTCTTGATTTAAGATTAGTCCTTTCTCTCTGACAGCAGACAATGTATTATGTTCTCCTTTTAAAGATAGTTTATGAACACTCCTGTACTTCAGGTCACTGATACACGGGGGGGATGGAGAATTTTAAATACCATGATGTTTTTTATCTGTCAAGTGGCAGTGTCATTTAACCAAAAACCTGTCTACTGATTTATATATCACATGCTTATCAGATGAGCTCATTTTTTTTAACTTAGTGAAGAAAAAGTAAACCAGACAATGAATGTGATTTACATTATAATGCCTGGTTATTGCATAGCAAATAACTAGAAAATTAAATATTGAAAAATATTTGCTTACAATTTTTTGTCTCTATTTAACCTTTCCCCACTGCTATTATTACCATGTGGCTCTTACATTTGGAATTTTCAGATTTGAGAATTAATTCCACTGACACATCCTTGAACTTGGAGTAGAGTGGTAAGGAATTGGTGAGGTAAAGGACTGTTGGGGATGAGGAGAGGTTTTAGAAATGCAAACCAGAATTCTGGCATTTAGTGTCAAGTCATACTTGGTGTATTCTGGCCTCTTAATTTCTTCATGAGTTTCTGTCTAGACCTGGAGATACTTTGGCTCACATCTTGCATTTAATCAGTGAATCTCTGCCTTGTTAATCTGCCCAGTACCATAGTATACTGAGGATGGCATGGTGCTTACCCTGATTGTGCAATGATTCATTACTAATTTTTTGATGCCTATTTTGATTTCCAAATTTCAGGACTGTTTTCTGGACCCTCTATTTCCATAGTTTCCAGGTTTGGCTCACCTCTCAGACACCACACAATCTAGTTGGGATCTTTCCAAGTACACACTTGCCTGCAGGTACTACCTATTTACCTATGCCATTGCTCTGACTTCCAGATTAGATTTCTTTCTGGTATTATATCTTAGTAGATACCATATCACAGAATCATTAGTCATTTATTAAAACGAAATGCTTTCAAATCAGAGAAGGATGGGTTCAAATCACTGCCATTGACTAGTATGTACATGATCTTAAGCAAAGTTAATCTCTTTCCTTATATGTAAAACTGTCATAATTATATCTAAATGCTCTTTAAAAGTATCAAGTAAATGATAGGTATATGTAAATTATTATACTGTAGTGGTCTATAATAAATATTAATTGAGAATTCACTCAGAAATATAAATAAATTTGTGACAAATTTTAAAAAGAAAAGAGTAGAGAGTGCCAGGTAAAGTTTTCAATACACATAGCTCAAATATTTAGGGTGTTTGATAAGTATTTTCTGAGGGTGGGGGAATAACATTTGAGCTGAGAACTGAAGGATGAGAGAAAGTGAACCAGGCATACTGTGGGAAAACAAAGGGGAGAGAATTTGCAAAGGCTTTAAGGTGAAAACTTTAACAAAACCTTGAAGAACCACATGGCCAATTATGATGGCAGCGTACAGAGCAATGGGGAGTGTCCCAAGATGAGATGGGAGAGGTAGACTGGAGGAAAGATCATGGAGTAGGTAGTACACTATGGACAACATCTAATCTTTACTCTGAAGGTAATGGGAAGCTGCCTATTTTTTCAGCTTTATTGAGGTATAACAGGCATATTATAAGCTCACACACTTAGAGCGTATACTTTGAAAAGTTCTCCATTATGGATACAGTCATGAAACCATTACCATAGCCAAGATGGTCAACATACATATCACATGCAAAGCATCTCTGTGCTCCTTTGTATTCTCTTCCCCTAACCCATTCCCACCCCACCCTCATCACTGGGCTGCTACTGATCTGATCTGTCACTGCAGTAAGTATACACTTTACAGAATTTTATATAAATAGAATTATAACATTTTGTGCATATCCCCTTTGTTTAGTTTATTTCACTCAGTATAATTAAACTGAGATTAACTTGAGATTCAGCCATGAATTATCAATAATACATTCTTTTTTTTTTGCTGAGTTAGTATTTCATTCTGTACATACTCCATAACTTGTTTATCCATTCACCATTGAGTGAACATTTGGATTATTTTTAGCTTGTGGCTGTTACAAATAAAGCTTCTATGAATATTTGTGTGCAAAAATGTATGGATATTTGATTTAATTTCTCTTGGATAAATTCTTAGGACTGCCATGACTGGATCATTGTTTAACTTTTTAAACAATGTTTAAATTTTTAGGAAAGTGCCATACTGTTTCCATACTGTTTGCACTGCTTTATATTTCTAGTCACACTGTGTGAGTGTTTTTGCAATACTTTGACATGGTCAGTCTTTTTAGTTTTAGCCATTACAATAAGTAGCGCTAAAATCTCATTGCAATTTCACTTACATTTCCCTAGTAACTAATAATGCTGGACATCTAATTCATGTGCTTATTTCCCATCTGTATAACTTCTTTGGTGAAGTGATTATTCAAATATTTTACTATATTTTCTTTTACTATTTTTTATGGAGTTATTTTTTAATTTAGGTTTGAGAGGTTTTTTTTACATTACTTTTACAGGTATGAGATTTGCAAATATTTTTTGCTAGTTTGTGGCATGTCTTAACATGTTTCCAATAGTAGAAGTTCTTAATGTTGATAAAGAAAATCTCTCAATTTTATTTTGTGCTTTTTGTTTTTCTTGTTGTACTAACAAATCTTCACCTAACCTAAGGTCACAAGGATTTTCTGTTTTAAAAATTTTATAGTTTAAAGTTTTATGTTTATGTCTATGATTCATTTTCTTTATGCTCTGAGGTATAACTCTAAATTATTATTTATTTATTTTGAATATTGTTATCCAATTGCTCCATGCTTTTATTTTAGAAAGACTATATTTTCTCCATGGCCTTCTCACACTGTCGTTAATCATTGAACATAACTCTGTAGGTCAATTTCTCTTCTATTGATCTATTTATCTATCTCCATGCCAAAACCATGCCATCTTTATTACTGATAATTATTACCTGTCTTAAAAATCAGATAATTTAAGACTTACTACTTCTCTCTTCTTTTTCAAAGCTGTTTTATCTATTCCATGTTCTTTGCATTTCCATATGAATTTTAGAATTAGCTTGTCAATTTCTAAAAAGTATGCTGAGATTTTGATTGAGATGTTAATGAATTTGTAGGTCAATATGTGGAAAAATTAAAACCCTATTGTCTTACAATTCATGAGCAACATGTATCTCCATTTATTTAGGTCTTTAATTTCTCTAATTGATACACAATATAAAATATAAAATATTGTGTATCAATTAGAGATATAAAACGCACAATGACATTAAAATATTGTGTTTCAATACACAATATTTTGTAGTTATCAGTCTACTGGTTTTAGATATATTTTATCAGATTTAACCCTATTTCTGATGCTATTCAAAAAATTTATTTAAATATAAATTTTTGAAATAATTGTAGAGTTAAATGTAGTTTTATATTACTAATACTGTTTTGACCAAGATGCAGGTGTAAATAGGTACACTTTGCTTCCCTGCACAACCAAAAGAAGGACAACCAATTAAAAGCAAAAAATAAACCAGAACTGCCAGAAAATTGAACCGAATAGAAATCTGACAACCAAGGAGTTAAAGAAGAAGCATTCATCCAGACTAGTAGGAGGGGTGGAGAGGACATGTGGCAAGGTGGTAGACCCAGTGTGCAAGGTTACAGATGGGGTAGCACCACATTTGCATGCAGATAAATAGGGAAGAAAAACTGGGGAACAAGACAGAGAAATAAACCCTCATAACCTCTGACTATAAAAATGTGTGGGGGTTGTGGTGGCAGGAGAAACTCCCAGTCTCACTGGAGAGTCTGTTGGAGGGACCCATGGGGTCCTACAATGTACAAAATCCTACCCAGCTGGGAATCAACACCACAAAGACCCAATTCACTTGTGGGTAGTGGGTAAGTGACCTAAAGTGGGGCGAGAGCTGAGCAAGCAGCATTGCTCCCTCTTGGAACCCTGGCCAATATGCAGCACCACAAAGCAGTGAAGTGGGTTGCCCTGTCCTGGCAAATACTTAAGGCCCTACTGCTTACAACATAGCAGGTGCACTGAGACAAATATAGCCCAAATGAAAGAACAGATCAAAACTCCAGAAAAAGAACTAAGCAGTGAGGAGATAGCAAACCTATTAGATGCAGAGTTAAAAAAAACATTGGTAATCAGGATGCACACTGAAAAGATTCAGTGTGGATGCAAAATAGAGGAAGAAGTGAGGGCTTTGCAAAGTGAAATAAAGAAAAGTATACAGGGAATCAATCATGAAGGGAAGGAAACAAGGACTCAAATCAGTGATTTGGAGCAGAAGGAAGAAATAAACATTCAACTGGAGCACAATGAAGAAACAAGAATTCAAAAAAGTGAGGAGAGGCTTAGGAACCTCCCAGACAACTTTAAAAGTTCCAACATCCAAATCATTAGGGGTGCCAGAAGAAGAAAAGAAAGAGCAAGACATCGAAAACTTATTTGAAAAACTAACGAAGGAAAACTTCCCTAAACTGGCAAAGGAAGTAGACTTGTAAGTCCAGGAAGCTCAGGGAGCCCCAAAGCAGTTGGTCTCAAGAAGGAACAAACCAAGGTGCATCATAATTAAATAACCCAAGATTAAAGATAAGGAGAGAATCTTAAAAGCAGCAAGAGGAATGGAGACAGATACCTGCAAACGAGTTCCCAACAAGACTATCAGCTGATTTCTCGAAAGAAACCTTGCAGTCAAGAAGGGACTGGAAAGAAGTATTCAAAGTCATGAAATGCAAGGACCTATATCCAAGATTCCTCTATCCAGCAAAGCTTTCATTTAGAATGGAAGGGCAGATGAAGTGCTTCTCAGATATGGTCAAGTTAAAAGAGCTTATCATCACCAAGCCCATTATATGAAATGTTAAAGAAACTTATCTGAGAAAAAGAAGATGAAAACTATGACCAGTAAAATGACAACAAACTCACAACTATCAATAACCAAACCTAAAAAAACAAAAACAAACTAAGCAAACAACTAGAACAGGAACAGAATCACAGAAATGGAGATCACATGGAGGGTTATCAGCAGGGCCAGGGAGGGGGAGAATGAGTGAAAAGGTACAGGGAATAAGAAGCATAAATTGTAGGTACAAAATAAGCAGGGGAGGCTAAGAATAGTATGGAAAATGGAGAAGCCAAAGAACTTATATGTACAACCCATGGACATGAACTAAGGGGGGTCGAATGCTGGAGGGAGGTTGGGTGCAGGGAAGAGGGGATTAAAGGGGAGAAAAAATGAGACAAGTGTAATAACATAATCAATAAGATATACTTAAAAATGTTTCCACAAAATAATAAAATAATAAAAATAATAAAGAAATAATACTGAGGAATCCCTTGTATGTTTCCTTTTTTTTAGTGTCCCCTTCACGGTAACATTGTGCAAAATTATAGTATAGTGCTGCAATCAGAATTATGATATTAATGCAACCAATTTATTGTGCTGGGCTTTTCAGAATTTTAACTGACTTATTTGTGTGTGTATGTTAAGTTCTATACAAAGTTTTCATTTTGCGTTTGTACATCCACCACAATAGTGAAGAAACAGAACAATTTTAATACCACAAAGATTCGTTACTTTTCATTTTATAGCTAGGCTCACCTTCATCCTACTCTACCATCAGTATCCCTATGCTATGGCTCCTAATTCCTGAAAGCCACTAATTTTCCCTCCATTTCTATGTTTTTATTTCAAAAATGATATATAAGTGAAATCTTACAATATGTTACTTTTGGAGATTGTCCTTTAACTTACTTAGGTTAATTCTCTAAAATTCATTCAAGTTGTATGTCAGTAGCTTATTTCTTTTTATTGCTGGACAGTGTTTCATGGTTGGGTATTTACCCCAGGTTCTTTAGCTGGTCAGCTGTTGAAGGAATGTGGAGATTCTAAGCTTTGATATTACAAATAAAGTTGCTATAAGCATTCGAGTACAAGTTTTTGAATAAATATAAGTTTTAGTTTCTCTGGGATAAATACCCAAAATAATATTCTGAATCATAGAAAAACTTCATATATAGTTTTTATTTAAATTCATTTTGAATTACAGTTGGTATACAATATTTTATTAGTTTCAGGTGTATAACATAGTGACTATACCTTTATATAGTTACAAAGTGATCACTCCTATAAGTGTATTGTGCACCTGGCACCATACAGAGTTATTAAATATTTTTGACTATATTTCCTATGCTGTACTTTGCATCCCTGTGACTATTTTTGTAACTGACAATTTGGAAGTATTAATCCTTTCCACCTTTTCCTCTATCCCCTCAATACCTCTCCTGCCTGGAGACCATCAATTTGTTCTTTGTATGTATCAATTTATTTCTATATTGTTTGCTTATTTTGTTTTATACACTCCATATATAAGTGAAATCATATGCTATTTGTCTTTGTCTGACTTATTTCACTTAGCATAATACCCTCTAGGTCCATTCATGTTGTCACAAGTGAGAAGATTTAATTAATTTTTACAGCTGAATAATATCCCATTGTATATATGTACCATCTCTTCTATATTCGTCTATCAATAGACATTTAGGCTGTTTCCATAACTTGTCTATTGTAAGTAATGTTGCAATGAACATAGGGGTGCCTGTGTTTTCAAATTAGTGTTTTAGGCTTCTTTGGATATATAGGTTCCAGAAGTGGAATTGTTGTATCATAAAGCAGTTCCATTTTTAATTTTTTGAGAAACTGCTGTACTGTTTTTCACAGTGGCCGCACCAATTCACAGTCCCTGCAACACTGCACAAGGGTTCCTTTTTCTCCACATCCATTGCAGCACTTGTTTGTCGATCTTGATACTAGCCATTCTGACAGGTGTGAGGTGATATCTCACTGTGGTTTTAATTTGCATTTCTTTGATGATTAGTGATGTTGAGCACCTTTTCAAATGTCTGGTGCCCATCTGTGTGTCCTCTTTGGAGTCTGGGTTCTCTGTCCTCACCCTCTTTTTTAAAGCATTGTTTATTTTTTTGGTATTGAGTTTTGTATGTTCTTTATAAATTTTGATACTAACTCTTTATTAGATGTAACATTAGAAAATATCTTCTCCTATTTAGTAGGTTGTCTTTGCATTTTATTGATGATAATCTTCACTGTGCAAAAACTTTTTAGCTTTGTGTAGTCTCTTTTTTTGTTATTTTCTTTGTTTCCCTGCCCAAGAAGACATATCCCCCCCAAAAACTTTTAAGAGCTATGTTGAAGTGTTAAAATAAAAGCTATAAGAAGAGAATAAAAAGGGCATTTCGTAATGATAAAGAGCCCTGGCTGGTGTAGCTCAGTGGATTGAGCATAGGTCTGCAAACCAAAGGGTTGCTGGTTCGATTTCCAGTCTGGGCACATGCCTGGGCTGTGGGTCAGGTCCCCAGTAGGGTGTGTGTGAGAGGCAACCATACATTGATGTTTCTCTCCCTCTCTTTCTCCTTCCTTTCCCCCTCTCTAAAAATAAATAAATAAAATCTTTAAAAAATATTGATAAAAAGATCAATCAAGCCAGAGGACACAACTCTTGTAAATGTCTATGCAGCTAATTTAGGAGCCCCTATCAATATTGAAAACAAATATTGATAAACCTTAGCCAGACTCATCAAGAAAATGAGAGGCCTCAAATAAATAAAATCAAGAACGAAAAAGAAGTGACAGCTGATACCACAGAAATACAAAGGATTATAAGAATATATGAAGAAAGATTGTATTGTATGAGAACAAATTGAACAACCTAGAATAAATGGATAAATTCCAATAAACATTCATTCTTCCAAGACTGAATCAGCAAGAAACAGAAAAATCTGAACAGACCAACAACAACTAACAGTATGGAGTCAGTAATTACAAACTGCCAACCAACAAAAGCCCAGGACTAGATGCCTTCATAGGTGAATTTCACCAAACATTCAAAGAGCTAATGCCTATTCTTCTCAAACTATTCCAAAATATTGAAGAGGAGGAAAAACTCCTAGACTTATTTTTAAAGAGCAGAAATACCCTGGTCCCAAAACCAGAAAAAGAAGATAAAGATACGACAACAACAACAAAGAAAACACATGCCGATATCTCTGAAGAACATAGATGCAAAATCCTCAACAAAATATTAGCAAGCCAAATTCAGCAATACATTATAAAGAAACATCATAATCAAGTAGACTTTATTCCTAGGATGTATAGTTGGTTTAAAATCTATGTATCAATTAACATGATATATCACATAAGCAAAATCATGGATAAAATTATATGATCATATCAATAGATGTAGAAAAAGCATTTTACAAAATCCAACATCTATTTATGATAAAAACTCTAAGCAAAGTAGGCAAGGAGAGAGCATATTTCAATATAATAAAGGTCATATGTGACAAACACACAGCAAACATCATACTTAATGGGGAAAAGCTAAAAGCTTTTTCCTTTAACATCAGGAACAAGACAAAAATGTCCACTTTCACCACTTTCATTCAACATAACATTGGGAGTCCTAGCGACAGCAATTAAACAGAAATAAAAAGCACTCAAATTGGAAAGGAAATACTGTCATATGCAGATAACATGCTATAATATTTAGAGAACCCTAAAGAGCCCCCTCAAAGCTAGTAGATCTTATAAATAAATTCAGTAAAGTTGCAGGGTACAAAGTTAATATTTAGAAATCAGTTGCATTTTAATACACAAAGAACAAATTATCAGAAATGAGAAATTTAGAAAACAATTCCATCTACAATTGAATAAAAAAGAACAAAATACCTGCCTTGGCTGGTGTAGCTCAGTGGACTGAGGACCGGCCTACAAACCAAAGGGCTGCTGGTTCAATTCCCAGTCAGGGCACATGCCTGGGTTGTGGGCCAGGTACCCAGTAGGGAGAGCATGAGAGGCTACCACACATTGATGTTTCTCACCCTCTCTTTCTCCCTCCCTTCCCCTCTGTCTAAAGATAAATACATGAAATCTTTAAAAAATATCCATGATTAAATAAATACCTAAGATTACGTAAATAAATAAATGTAAATAAAAGACCTGTACTCTGAAAACTGTAAGACATTTAAGAAACTGAAGAAGATATAAACAAATGGAAGCATATACCATGCAGAGTAGTAGTTTTGCTTTTAGGACAAAATAGCTAATGAGTTTTGGGGAAGCATGATGCAACTGGGCTGCTGGTAACCAGGGATCAAGAGCAAAAAGAGAAGAGCCAATGCCCTGTGGTGGGCTAGAGAGTGGGCCTGTGGGTTCTGCTGCAGCACATTGACGAAGGGATTCTGATTCAGAAAACAGGAGGCACCGTGGAAGTTGACATAAATATCAGCATCTTTTGATACTGACTCCACTCTGTTTATGTGAACAGGACACACTCTCTCATGAAATGAGAACCACTACCGACTTTTAACTATATGGGGAGGATATGGCTACAATTCAGGTAAGAGGAGCAAACTCAGGCCAGGCTTTTCTCACCTTTGAGCTAAGAGCCTTAGTTAAAGGTAATCTGGGTTGAGTGTGTAGGTCACCCCCCACACACCACTGGACCTCTGCAATATCCCCAAGGAGTATGGACCTATGGGATTTAAAAACACAGGAACTCAAAACTATGCCTATGTCTTGGTTTCCTGTTTTGGTGAATAAAATAGCCATCCCCTTAATAAGAAAGACAATTAATTATACATACAATTTCAATGAAAAGAAGTAAGAGCTAAATGGAGACAAACTTTTCTGGAGAAGGTGTTATCTAAACTGAGTCCTCTAAGAGTGGTGGGAATTAATCCAGTAATGGCTAGAAGTAGGGGACAGACTGAAATGTCTCAGATTCATCAACTTCGTATTGAATAGCTTCTTGATCCCAGGGACTGTAGAAGGTCTACAGTCCTTCTGGGATATGATGACAAATAAGTCTCAGTTCCTACCTTTAGGAACCACAAGGAACAGAGGAAAAGCATGAGACAAATAAGCAGGGAATTAACCTCCAGTGTACTACCATTTGGAGTACATAGGACAAACAGCTCACTAGCCGGGGGTGTATGAATGTAGCCAGGGAAGGCATTTCAGAGGACGTGACATCTCATTTTATGGCTGAAAATTAGTAAATCTTACTCTTTTTTGTATGCTTCAGAAGCATACACAATGGGACATGTAAACATATTTTCCCATTTTGGGGTACAGTGCCTTACAATAAAGGGGTACCTTAAATAAATCTTACTGGTTATAGTGTTAATTATATGTATATTCATTTGATCCATCAGTTGTTAAAAGGGGTATGATTGTTGATGTGAATTTTTCTCCCATAGTTCTGTCATTTTGTTTTGACTGTTTTGAGTCTCTTATGAACCATATATAAGTTTTAGATTATTAATTATTTTTGGCAAATTAAAGCTATTATTTTAACTCCATGTTTAGAAATGCTTTTTACCTTAAGGTTTACATGGCTAATCTATAAATTCATGTATGTGTGTGTTTATATCTATATCTATTACCTGTGCATCATTCCATCATCTATTTATCTGTCTATCTATCTATCTTCCACCTAATCTATTGCATAAAATGTTTAATAGAATGACACCAGTTATCTTTTTCTTACTATTCTTCTGGTCCACCTGCTATCTTTTTTCTTTGAACCTTCCTGTACGTTATCATTATACTTTTGCCCTTTGTAAACTATATGCAATTGGATGCTTTAATCCAATTTGACTATGTTTGTGTTGAAATTGGAAACTTTAGTCCACTTACATTATGGTCATAATGTATATTTCAGTTAATATCTACCATGTACTTTTGTTCTTGGTTTCTGTTTCTCCACCCCGCCCTGGCTTTTCTCCTCCTCATTCCACATTCTCTCACTACTAGTTTACATGCATTTTCAATTCTTTTTGTGTGTACTTTTGACATTTTAACTTGCACATTGAAGTTAATTTTCTGGCTCTTTTTCTTTTTATTTCATTTTTTGCCTTTGGAGAAGCCTTTACTTTTTTATGCAATTTCATTAATATGTTTAAAAGATGTTTTTTTGTTCATCTAGCATTTTTAGTTATGTGTGTGGGACAGTTGGTCAGGATACCTAATCTAGTCTTTCCTATCAGTCAAAATGAAAGCCCTGCATGGGTTTTCTTTTCTTTTTTTAAAGTATATATTATTGATTATGCCATTATAGTTGTCCTATTGTTTTCTCCCCTTTGTTACCTTCTACCCTACATACCCCCTCCCACCAGCATTCCCCCCACCTTAGTTCATGTCCATGGGTCATACATGTAAGCTCTTTGGCTTCTCCATTTCCCATTCTATTATTGACCTCTCCCTGTCTATTTTGTACCTACCATTTATGCTTCTTATTCCCTGATAACCTTCCATGTGATCTGCATTTCTGTGATTCTGTTCCTGTTCTAGTTGTTTGTTTAGTTTGTTTTTGTTTTCTCCTTTAACTTGACCTTATCTGAGAAGCACTTTATTTGCCCTTCCATTCTAAATGAAAGCTTTGCTGGATAGAGCAATCTGGGATGTAGGTCCTTGCCTTTCATGACTTGGAATACTTCTTTCCAGTCCCTTCTTGAGTGCAAGGTTTCTTTCAAGAAATCAGCTGATAGTCTTGCGGGAACTCCTTTGTAGGTAACTGTCTCCTTTCCTCTTGCTACTTTTAAGATTCTCTTATCTTTAATCTTGGGTAATTTAATTATGATGTGCCTTGGCATGTGCTTTCTTGGGTCCAAATTCTTTGGGACTCTCTGAACTTCTAGGACTTCCTGGAAGTCTATTTCCTTTGCCAGATTGGGGAAATTCTCCTTCATTATTTTTTTCACTTTTGTTACTCTTTTCCATTTCTTACTCTTCCTCTTTTCCTTCTGGCACCCATATGATTTGGATGTTGGGACGTTCAAAGTTGTCCTGTAGGTTCTTAAGCCTCTCATTTTTCGAATTCTTATTTCTTCATTCTGTTCTGGTTGAATGCTTATTTCTTCCTTCTGCTCCAGATCATTGATTTGAGTCCTGGTTTCCTTCCCTTCACTGTTGGTTCTCTTTATATTTTTTCTTTATTTCACTTTGCATAGCCTTCACTTTTTCCTCTATTTTGCAACCATACTCAACCATTTCTGTAAGCATCCTGATTACCAGTGTTTTGAACTCTGCATCTGATAGGTTAACTATCTCTTCTTCACTTACAGCTTTGATCTATTCTTTCATTTGGGCCATGTTTTTTTGTCTTGGCATGCCTGTGTGAGCCTGTTAAGGGTCAGAGCCTTAAGTATTTGCCAGGGTAAGACAATCCATGTAGCTGTGTTGTGGCTCTGTAGATGGGGAGGGGTCAGAGAGGGAACAATACTGCTTGCTTGGCTCTCTGTCAGCTTTTAGTCACTTTCCCCACTACTCACAAGCAAATTGGGCCCTTCTGGTGCTGATTTGCAGGTGGGTGGGTTTGTGTATGTCTTAGGACCCTATGGGTCTCTCCAGTGAACTCTCCTGTGAGGCTGGGAGTTTCTCCTGCCACCCCAAGTCCCATAGGTTTTCACAGCCAGAGGTTTTGAGGCTTTATTTCCCCTCAATGGAACCCTGGGTTGAGTGGTCTGTCTTGCTCCTCAGTTGTCCCTCTGGGTTTATCTGCACGGAAATCTGGGACTGTTAGGTTTGGTAGCCAGTACCTTTCTGCCCAAGCTGCAGGTCTCCACCCCTCTTACTGGTCTGAATGAATGCTTCTTCTTTAACTCCTTGGTTGTCAGACTTCCATACAGTTTGATTTTCTGGCAGTTCTGGTTATTTTTTGTTTTTAAATTTGTTGTTATCTTTCTTTTGGTTGTGCAAGGGGGCAAAGTGAAAATTAGTAAATCTTATCCTTATACTGGTCTGGGAGGGTAGTATGTAAAATGACCTGGTAAGTCTGTTGAATTTTTTTCCTAATTGCTTCTCTGAACTATTATAATATATTAGGTACATTGTAAATAGATGATAATTAGAAATTATAACTAAAAGCAAATATATTATGCCATTTCCTCCTTTCCTTCCTCCCAGCTCCTGGTGGATCTCTCGCACATCTCTGAATTGTTTAAACCTCTGTTATGTGACTGCCGTAGTCATATAAGACTGCATACCTTTCCATGGTCAGATGAATACCTGTAGTCACTGCTCAAATGTACCACGTAGGTGAGCTTTCCGTTAATCCTCCTTGGTTGGAATGATTCCTGCCTCATTTTTATCTCCTCAGAACTCCACCACAGCATTTGTCACATTTTTCCTCAGTACACAACAGGCAAGGTATTTTATCCATTGAACAGTAGAGTTCAGCATTTTCAAGAGCCTACATAAAGATTTGAGACCTAAAAAAATTATTGGTTCAAGCAATCAAAAATAACCCCAGTGTTGAAAATAATAGAATGTAATATTGCAACAATTAGTCAACCTCAACTTATTTCTTCCCTTGTGATATGAAAAGTTATATAAAATTAACTGTAACAAAATAATAAAGAATACTATTATATTAAAACTTTCAATGATAAAGTTATGAAAATTACTTTAAAATAATTTATAGAAAAAAGTCATAGATATAGGTATATTTTATTGTTTTTGATAAAATATGGGATGAGATCTTTAAAAAATTAAGAGAGCTTCAGACCTATGAAGGTCTTAATACAGTTCTGCTAATGATTGCTTTTTATGTCTCAGGTGTCATAGTAATCTTCCACACTTTATTTCATGTAACACTTCCAAACACTATGCGTTAAAAGCAGCAACCACTATGTGTTTAGTCTAATTTAGTGGTGAAAAAGTCCTAGTCCATCATCATTTATCTTTTGTTCAAAGCTACTCAGCAAGTGGCAGAGCCCTGATTTCTGTTATAATTTGATATGTTGTTTGTCAGTGACATCCTGACTAATTTGTAACCTCCTTCATTTATTATCTTCACAAACTCCACAATAATTACTACTAAGTGGAGACTGAATTAAACTAAATCTACTTCAATCATTATAGTTGAAGAAATTAAGGTCCAGGCACTTCAAATCACTTTTTTAAAAAATAAAAAGGCATATAGTTTGTTTTTATAATATTTGTTATGCTTCTACAATTTGCCAGGCCCTTTGTGAAGCTCCTTTAATACTTTTATCTACTTTAATTCTTAAAAAGACCCATGATATGTTATTATACTCATTTGATAAAGGGAAAGAAAGAAAATGAGGCACAAAGGACTGAAATAACTGCCAGGATATTAGACTAGACCTCCTGGATTCTAAAACTTGTACTGTACTTTCAGCTACTGCACATGGACCTAAAGTAAACATCAAAAGAAAGCTTTGCATAAGATCACACACTTGGTGGGAGCTCTGACCTACAATAGAAGATGACAGGAGTGGAAACTCCAGGATAACAAGAGAAGACACATGTTTCCTGTAGATGATGGAAATGAAAGAAATTCATACTCCTTGACTCGATCGGTAAGGTATTTTAAAAGCTAAGGGCAATACACCCAAGGAGGGCTGTGGTGTCACCCTGCTCTTTCCTTTAGATGCAGTTTAGCTGGAAGGAAGAAGTGAGGTGACCCAGAAAGACATGGATGACAGCCTTTAGAAAGCAAGAGAAAGCCTAAATGCAGAAGTGACTTTAATTAATGGACCTCATCCCTGGCTCTGAGCATCACTGCAAGCAACCTAAAGAAACAGCAGAACCTTTTGTGCTAAGCCACTGAAAAATTTCACAACCTTCATGTTCTGAAGAAAGGGTGAGAAGGAGGCCACCTCTTTGTGAGAGTTGGATATTAACTGCCTGTAATTTAAAAAAACCCTCCCAAACACACACTTATATTGTCCTTGTTCTGAAGGATATTTCTACAAAAATTTGTCATAGGAATATTAGACTTAAAATATACAGAACTGCACTCCGTCTTTTTCCTCAAATCAGTTTCTCACTTCAATGTTACCTATTTTACATGAATTTGTATGGAAAATTCTGGGTGCATATATACCTATTTTTGTGGAGATAATACATAACTCCTCAGATCCTCAGATTCTCAGGTTCTCAAGGGAGTCTGTGATGAAAACCAGGTTAAGAATACAAAAAAAATCCTTAATTAGAGAGATGAGGTAACTGTGCCCAGAGAAGGAAAGCTTAGAATACCCCTTTTATAAAGCTCAGGACATAATTCAGACCATTAATTCAGAAATCATCATATATTTCTCTTTTCCTCTCATAACAAATTGGTCAAGTTGGATCTATATTCTCTCTCTCTCTCTCTCTCTCTCTCTCTCTCTCTCTCTCTCTCAGATTATGGCAGTCTAAATGCAGCAGGTAATGGATATGAAGTTGTTTTACATTTTCTAATCACTGCCTTTAACCACAATCTGTGGAAACCAGTTTTCCACTTCCTTTAGACATTCAAGAAGGTCCCATAGCTTTTAAATAACTTTTCTCATATTTCCTGCTCTTCTTCTCTTCACCTCTAGCTTAGCACTGACAAATGCCTCGGAACTAGGACCCTGCAGCTGCAAGGGGCACAGAGAATGGGCTCTCTCCAAACCTTCTCTCCTCCCTTTTTCCCAGTTCTTTTTCTATTATATGTGTCTTATAGGGAAGAGAGAGAGCTAGAAAACAACCAGTGTCTCTTATTCAATGTCTGTGGTCCTTATTGGGATATAGCTGTAACCCTGGGAAAAGCTGCTGTCTCCCAGGCCATTGTTGAAGCCGACCTCCAAATCCTGATTCTTGTGAGCACATCAATGTCTTTGGGGCCTCCTTCCTGCAGATTCCCTCACATAGTCTTTCCTCTTCAGGCTCTGCCTTTTCCAACTCTGTCAGCTCATGGAGCCCAGAAAGCTTATACTTGCCTACCTTCTCCAAAGTCTATCCAAATCATGGGAACCCACATACTCTTGCCTTCTAAATGGTGAGGATGTAGGTTTCTTTCCTGTCACTCACTTTCTGCTCTCTGTTCTTTCTCTCCAGGTATGCTTTCCCCGTTTGAATAGGGCCAGAAGCCAATCAGCAAAGCTGTTGCCTAAGCAAATGTTCAATCAAGGAATAAAATAACTAGTTCTATGATTTCTTTGAATGGCTTCTTGTAACCTTCTCCTCAGTTGAATTAGGAGGTGAGAAGGTTAAGAAAAAGTCTAGTAGCTCCCACCAAGGCAAAGCCTGTGAAGAATGTCTTTCTCTCTCTAATACGCTCTGATAAACACGGAAGCAGGGAGTCGTGTGGTGGGGAAGGAGGTGCTGTGCTAGTAAGATATTTCAACAGGCAAACCTTTGTGACAGCATGGATGGAACTGGAAAGCATTATGCTAAACGAAATAAGCCAGGCGGTGAAAGACAAATGCCATATGATCTCACCTTTAACAGGAACCTAAACAACAAAACAAACAAGCAAAATATAACCAAAGACACTGTAATAGAGAACAGGCTTACAGTGACTAGAGGGGAGAGGGGAGGGAATTTCAGGGGAAAAAGGGAAGGGTTTACAGGAACAAGTATAAATGACACATGGAAAAAATTGGGGGGGTGGAAATGGGACAGAGGTGGGGAGAGTTGGGGGGTGGGCTGGGATGGGAGTAAAAGACAGAAAACTGTACTTGAACAACAATTAAAATAAAATAATAAAAAAAGAAAAAAATGCTGCAGTGAAAAAAAGTAGGCAGACCTGGTTCAACTGGAGGAGTTATCTGATTCCTAAATTTTTAGGAGTTTCTTCAGAATATCAGGTGCCTTATGTAGCTTTTCTTCTTAACTTTGGGTTTCAGGCTTAACATAAAATTTCCATTTTCTCTCACCACCATGACCTTATTTAAACTTTTCATTAGAATTCATCTCTATTACTGTAATTCTGCTACCTTTGCCTCAGTATTAAGCCTCTCCCTAATTCAACATGCTGGTCCCACTGCCTTCATGAGGCATCATTTGATAATGCTACTCACTGACTTAATGCTCCTCTATGTCTCCCCACTCCACTCAGCATAAAATCCAAACTTCTTAACATGATACATGACATCCTTCATAATCTCTCTCTGTCTTCGCCATCTCCTATCAGATTCCTAGCTGCTTTCTCACATCTGCAACCATCCTACCTTCCATTAGTAATAAACTGCTTGTCTTTCTCTGAAGAGCCCATGTCTTGGGTCTTTACAACAATTTTCCGCCATCTGGACAAGACTTTTCCTGCTTCCCAGTCTCATAACTGTCTGAAATATTACTTATTATCCTTTAACTTTTGTTATTGATGTGGTTACTGCTCAGTTCATATCTGGGTGATGTTTCCTACCCATACATCATTATTGCTCTATCTTACACATTTCTCGGTATCCCAGGCCTCAGCATATTATGTCTTCCATAGGCTGAAACTTACTTGAGGTAGGAAATGAACATCATAGTAATAACACAAGACTCAACAAATGGTGGTTAAACAGTGCTCAAATTCTTCATCAGTGTATCTGTTTAATCACTACATTTTAGTGTGAATTAATTTATCACACCAATTTTTTTCCATGATGAGAGCTTTGGCTATTTAACCATTGTAGGGAAGCAAAGAATAAAAGTGTAGAAGGGGATACTAAGACATTTTGAGTTAACTTGAATTGATAAGATTGAAATTCCTGTCTTTATCTTCACTGTTAAAATAGTTTTCATTATTTCCACTAGTTTATGTACACTTCATAGTGCTATGATGTGTCTGTTAGCATGAATGTTTCAGTTTTTCCTTATTAATGATACAAAGCTACTAAAAACTTAATGGATGTTCTTTCTTTGAATTATACTTTGAAAAACACTATTTATTAACTAGCTATAAACCTGTGAGTATTTATAATATTTCCTTTCTATTTTATTACAATTATGCTTTCTTTATAGACTCTTGAACAGTTTAGTAAAAACCTGTCTCAACTAAATGTGTTTCTTCATTTTCTCCTGGAAGCATTTGGCTTAGCACTAATGAGAAATTGATCTTATATAGTGAGAGATATGAACACCAAACACAATAGCACTAGGTAAATGCTTTCAGAGTGACTGTGCTCTGATTCTAAACTTTTTCACTGAGATGTTTCTAAAACTGAAAGAGGCTGTGGAAGTAGATATATCCCCAAACTGTGAACTTTTTAAGTCAAAAACATATTTGAAGTTGTATTGAATTATTGACCTTGTGGCTTTTCATAGTGTTCTGAAATGAATACTCTATCATTTCACATTAACTTGGACATAAAATCTGTCAGTATTTCTTTATGCAGACTAAAAAATAAAAGGACAGGTATTGATAAAAAGTTGAAATTTTTATTACTCCTTGAATTTGTTTTTGTGCATTTTATTTTCTGTTCAGCCTGCTGTGTATATAAATATCTAAATCTCATAGGACTTGAGGATAAATTATTGCTCTCCTGAAACCTCTAAGGTCACAGAGATAGTATCCAGGGCAAAATTATGAATTTTTGATATCCTCATGTGGTCTGATTTTTAGTCCATTTTAAATTATCTTGACCTAATTAGAAAGCTTGACCATGGCTAAGCTCTTTAATATTAAAAAATGCACTTTATTATTTTTTGTATTAGTTCTCTCCTGGAGAGCAGCTCTTCTACTATTTAGCTCAAGTGACTTTTTGAACAGTCAAATCAACATCAGTTAATTGATTTTTATATATGGCAGTGTAAAGTAAAATAAAACACATTAGGCAGTCAGTACAAAACCCCACTTCTGATTCACTTGTTAATTGACCTTTATTTTAATTCTTTGCCTCCTCTCCCTCATGTATAAAAGGAAGAATGTGGACTGAATTACCAAGGTACTTTTCACCTATGTACCTCTAACTCCAAAGCTTTTTCTCAGTCTCAGGCTTCCTTATACAATTTCCATCTTACAGTGAGCCCTGAGAATCAGCCTGCGGTTTTTGTTTTTGTTTTTTTCCCCCTGGAAGCTACTTTTCTTTTCCATGAAAATCTGCATCAGAATAAGACAGGTTTCCAATGTCTGACTTCTAATTTGCACTCAACCGTAGATATGAGGGACACTGTCCTCTTCTGAGGATGACCTACAAGAATATAATAGATCGCTCAGTGCCTCTCAGATATTCACTGATGCCTTTTCACCTATGTGAAACAGCCTGGCTACTAATAAGACAAGAGCTAATTTGAATATTAGGGAATAATAATAAGTAGTTAAAGAATTTTAACTCAGTATTAACCAGAGAATATGAAAAATATCAAGCATAATTTAAATTTTTAGTTGAGTTTAGGGCTTAAGCACAGTCACTAATACAAAGGTTTATGAGGATACTTAATCAGAAAACTAATTAGCCCAAACATCTTAATGTTTTTATATGCAAGTCCAATAAAACTGCATCATTATGCATTTTATTCATTTTAATCAAAGCTTGTGTGGTACAAAAAAATTCACATTTTTTTTGACAAACAGACTCTGCTTTTATGCACTGTGACTTTTGGCAAACAATTTAATATCTCTAAATAATCCATTTGTAAAATAAGGAGTAATAATATTTATCTGGTAGTTGTAAGAATTAGTAATATATAAAGTGGCTTTCATTGTGCTGAGGCTAATTGAAAGCATTCAAGTGGCATTCCTTGTTAAACATTAAAACTAATAATAGCTACTATGTTTGAAGTGCCTATTATGGGCTAGGCTCTGTGCCATGCTTTTTATCTAGGAAAGCTGGAGAGGTCATTTTATATAGTAACATTAATTAAGCTAAGATCTAAATGATGTGAAGTAGACAACCATTAGGATGGGGAGAAGAATATTCTTGTCGGAGGGAAAGACAAGTACACAGCACTGACACAAGAATGAGTTTGCTCCTAGACAGAAGGAGAGAGTGAATGGAGTGTCCTGGGTAAACATAAGTGATATATGTGAAATTTTTCAATTGATTAGCAAGACAATTTAAATATAGACTACTAGGAAGAAAAGAAAAATATTTATTTATTTACTTTTGGTGAGAATAATCTGATTGTGAATACAACTCTAATTACTTAAATGGTATTCACTTTAGCTAAGAGACAAAATTAGAATCATTAATATCTTCAAAAGTAATAATGTGAAGGACCCAAGGTGGAAGATGAGTAAGTGGAAGCTACACTAACCTCCTCCCAGGACCAAACTGGAATTACAACTAAGTTATAGAAAAATCATCCTGAATAACCAACTGAACACTAGGGAGGAAAGCCTTATAACCACAGACAGACAGAAGAAGCCACATCACCCCATTAAACTAGTAAAGAATGCAGAGGAGGGGTGAGAGAACTGTCTGGGTTCCCATGGGCAGCCACTTACACAAGTCCTAGAGGGCTATTTCAGCAGCTAGGGGGGTTTCCTTGAGAAATGTGGAGTCTAAACTCCAAGATGAGCTCTCCAGCCTATAGCACCAGACCAGGAAAGGAACCCAAATGACATATGGCTGTGAAAAGCAGGGGGTTTCTGTCCTCCAGGGAGAGATGGCTGGAGATGCAGAGAACCTCTAAAGGACCAACATGAAATCCCATTTGCAAACCTTAACCCAGGCTCTGGCAGAGGGAGGGCAGAATGGACTAGAGATGCATGAGAAAAATTTGGGGCTGGTGGCTCTTGGGAGAGAACCAAAGGAATGGTTACAAGGATCCCTGTGCCGAGTCACTCCCCATACCGAAGGAACAATCTTTCTCAGGCAGAGAACTCCCTTCCAAGTGCCATCAGCCTGAGCAGAAGCAATAGTCCTACCTGCAAAAATTACCCTGCCCTACACTGTGGTGCTTAAGCCTTGTTGCTGAGGAGTACAGCTGGAAAACTTTCATTCTTTAAGTGTAATGGAAAGCTTGTAAGCAGAGGTGAATCTTTGGGAGCTCTGAGGCTTTAGTGGACCCTCTGCAAGGTCTGGTCCTGGTAAAAGCCGCATTAGTGAGCAGCCTAATTCTTTCTGCACACAAACAGGCAGAGCAGAGGGAGCCACAAACTGTGGATCGCTGATAGCTTCACACAGGTTTCCCAGAGCCAATCTTGGCAGAATTTGACATAGGTAAGCACAGAGTCTTTGCACATCTACCTAATATGCAGAAACAAACACAAAGAGGCAGCCAAAAAGGGAAGACAAAGAAACAGGCCCTAAATGAAAGAACAAGAGAATTCTCCAGATGAAGAACTAGGTGAAATGGAGGCAAGCAATTTATCAGATAGAAAGTTTAGAGTAATGATTATAAGGATACCTGACAGCATGAAAAAGACATAGAAACCATAAAAAAGGATCAGTCAGAAATAAAGAATGTGATATTTGAGGTAAATAATACATTGGAAGGAATAAACAGTAGGTTAGATGAACCAGAGAATCCAATTAGTGATTTGAAAGACAAGGTAGAAAAAAAGAAAACAAAACAAAACCAAGCAGAGTAGCAAAAAGTAAAAAAAAAATTATAAAAGAGGAGAGCTTAAGAAACTTTTGGGACAATATGAAGTGTAACAACATCTGCATCATGAGAATACCAGAGGTAGAATAGATCAAGCAAAGGATTAAGAGCCTATTTGAAGAAATAATGACCCAAAACTTCCCTAATCTGGTGAAGGAAAAAGACACACAAGTCCAGGAAGCTCAGAGGGTCCCAAACATGTTGGAGCCAAAGAGGCCCACAATGAGACACATCATAATTAAAATGACAAGGCTTAAAAAAAAAAGAGAATCCTAAAAGCCACAAGAGAAAATCAGGTAGTTACATACAAAGGAGCACCTTATATAATCATATGACAGTATGATTAGACTGTCATCTGATTTTTCAACAGAAACATTTCAGGCTAGAAGGGAGTGGTGTGAAATACTCAAGGTGATGAAAAGCAAGGACTTAAAACCAAGGCTATTTTACCCAGCAAAGCTATCAATTAAAATCAAAGGGAAAATAAGGAGCTCCCCAGACAAGAAAAAGCTGGAGGAGTTTGTTAACACCAAAGCAATACTGAGACAAATGTCAAAGGTTTGCTTGAAGAAGAAGAATAAGAAGGAGGAGGAGGAGGAGGAAAACAAGAGGAAAGTAGTCTAACAATAAAATGGCACTAAATAACTATCTATCAATAATCACTTTAAATGTAAATGGTTTAAATGCTAATCCAAAGCCATAGGGCAGCTGAATGATAAGACAAGACTCATATATATGATGCCTCCAAGAGACCCACCTCAGATCAAAAGATACACACAGACTAAAAGTAAAAAGATGGAAAAGATACTTCATGCAAATGAAAAGGAAAAAAAGGTTGGGGTAGCATTACTTATATCCAACAAAATAAGCTTTAAAACCAAGGTTATGGTAAGAAACAAAGAAGGATATAACATAATGGTAAAGAGAAAAATCCAACAAGATGATATAACCCTAGTAAACATTTACACACACAATCTAGGAGCACCTAAATATGTGAAACAAATCTTGATGGACATAAATAGAGAAAGCGACAGAAATACAGTCATAGTCAAGGATTTTAACACCCTTTTGACTTCAATGGATAGATCTTCCAGGAAAACAACAAAGAGACAGCAACCTTAAATGTCACATGAGATCAAATGGATTTAATTTATATCTTCAGAACATCTCACCTTAAAGCAGAATATACATACTTTTCAAATGCACATGGAACTTCTTCTAGGATAGACCACATGTTAGAACACAAAACAAATCTCAATAAATTTAAGAAGATTGAAATTATATCAAACATATTCTCTGACCACAATGCTATGAAACTGGAAATCAATCACAAGAAGAACATTGAAAAACACACAAAGACATGGAAGCTAAATAACATGTTATTAAACAACAAATGGGTCAAAAATGAGATCAAGGAAGAAATCAAAAGATACTTCGAAAAAATGAAAAGGAGAGCATATCAATCCAAAAATCTGTGGAACACAAGGAAAGCAATCTTAAGAGGGAAATTCATAGTTCAATAAACAAGAAAAAGCTCAAATAAACAATCTAACTTCACACTTAAAGGAACTTGAGAAAGAACAACAAACAAAGCCCAAAGTGAGTGGAAGGAAATAATAAAAATCAGAGTAGTAATAAATTAAATAAAGTCTAAAAAATGAATCCAAGAGCTGGTTCTTTGAAAAGATAAAATTGACAAACCTTTAAACAAGCTGGTCAAGAAAAAAAGAGAGAGGAACCAAATAAATAAAAATGAAAGAGAAGAAATAACAACCAACACCAAAGAAATACAAAGGATTATAAGAAAATATTATGAACAATCATATGCCAACAAACTGGACAACATAGATGAAATGAATAAATTCCTAGAAACATATAATTTTCCAAAACTAAATCAGGAAGAATCAGAGAATCTGTATAGACAGATTATACCTAGTGAAATTGAAGCAGTGATAAAAAAACTCCCAACAAAAAAAGTGCCCTGGACCGAATGGCTTCACAGGTTAACTTTACCTAACATTTTGAGAAGAACTAATGCCTTGCCTTCTCAAGCTATTCCATAAAATTCAAGAGGAGGGAAAGCTCCCGATCTCATTTTATGAGGACAGCATTATCCTAATTCCAAAATCAGATAAAGACACTATAAAAAAAGAAAATTATAACCCAATATCTCTGATGAATATAGACACTAAAATCCTCAAGATAATATTACCAAATGCATACAGTAATGCATCAAAAAGATCATATAATCTTTTTGGTGTATGGGATTTATTCTGGGAATGCAAAGTTGGTACAACATTCACAAGTCAATAAGTGTAATTCACAACATAACAAAATGAAACATATAAACCACATGGTCATATCAGTAGATATAGAAATAGCATTTCATAAAATTCAGCACCCATTTATGATAAAACACTCAGCAAATTGGGAATAGAGAGAATATACCTAAACATAATAAAGGCCATATATGACAAGCCCACTGCCAGCATCTTACTCTATATGCAAAAACTACAAGCAGTCCCCTTAAGATAGGGAACAAGACAGGGATGTCCACTTCCCCTCTCTTATACAACATAGTACTGGAAATCTTAGCCACAGTAAGTAATCAGAGAAGAAGAAGAAATAAAATGCATCCAAATTGGAAAGGAAGAAGTAAAACTGTCTTTATTTGCAGATGACATGATACTGTACATAGAAAACCCCAAAGATTTCACTAAGAAACTACTAGAACTGATAAATGAATCAGCAAACTAACAGGATACAAAATTAATATCCAGAAATCAGTTGCATTTTTATATGCCAATAATGAACTAACATAAAGTGAAGTTAAGAAAACAACCCTGTTCACAATTGCTTCAGAAAGAATAAAATACCTAGGAATAAACCCAACCAAGAGTGTATAAAACATTTCCTTGGAAAATTATAAGGCACTGAAGAAAGAAATTGAAGAAGATACAAATAGATGGAAGCACATACTGTGTTCAGGCATAGGAAGAATTAACATCATTAAAATGTCCATACTACCCAAAGCAATCTGTAGATTCAATGCAATTCCTATCAAGATTCCAATGACATATTTCACAGACCTAGAACAAACATTTCAAAAATTTGTATGGAAGCACAAAAGGCCTTGCATAGCAACAGCTATCCTGAGAAAGAAGAACTAGTTTGGAAGAACCACATTACCTAATGTCAAACTATACTATAAGGCTATAGTAATCAAAACAGTATGGTACTGGCACAAAAACAGACACATAAATGAATGGAACAGAATAGATAGTCCAGAAATAAACTCACATCTTTTTAGTCAATTAATATTTGACAGAGGAAAGAAGCACATATAATGTGCTAAAGACAGTATATTCAATAAATTGTGTTGAGAAAATTGGGCAGATAAGTGCAGAAAAATGACACTAGACCACCTTCTTACACCAAACACAAGAATATGGATTAAATATTTAAATATTAGACCTGAAACTAAAAATTGTAGAAGTAAACATAAGCAGCAAAATCTTGGGCATAACTCATAGCAATATTTTGTTAGCTTTATCTCCCCAGGCAAGGGAGACAAAAGAAAAAATAAACAAATGGGACTACATCAAGCTAAAAGGTTTCGCACGCTAAAGGAAAACATCAACAAAATGAAAAGACAACCCACAGAATGGGAGAATGTATTCACCGATATATCTGATCAGGGGTTATTATACAAAATTTATAAAGAACTTATAAAACACAACACCAAAAATACAAACAACCCAATTAAAAAAATGGGCAAAAGACCTGAATAGATATTTATCTAAAGAGGACATACAGATGGCCGATAGACATATGAAAAAATCCTCAGTGTCATTTATCACCACAGAAATGCAAATTAAAACTGCAAGGAAACCATTTCACATCTGTCAGAATGGCTATCATCAATAAATCAACACACAAGTGGTGGCGAGGATGTGGAGAAAGGCAAATCCTTTTGCACTGTGGGTGGGAATGCAGACTGGTGCAGCCACTGTGGAGAGCAGTATGAAGATAACTGAAAAATTCAAAATGGACCTGTCTTTTGGCCCAATGATCCCACTTCTGGGAATATATCCAAAGGAATCCAAAACACTAATATCAAAGAACATAAGCACCTCTATGTTCATTGCAATGTTATTTACAATTGCCAAGATATGGAAGCAGCATGAGTGTCCATCAGTAGATGAGTGGATAAAACAACTATGGGACAGTTACACAATGGAATATTACTTGTTCATAAACAAGAAGAAAGTTTTACCCTTTGTACAGTGTGAATGGACCTGGAGAACATTATGCTAAGTAAAATAAGCCAGTCAGAGAAAGACAAATACCATATGATTTCACTCATATATGGAATTTAATGAACTGAACTAACAAGCAAAATAGAGACAGACTCATAGATAGAGAGCAGGATGATAGCTAAGGGGGTTTCAGAGGAGGGAGTGGAGGGATTGAGCAAAAAGGAAAAAGGACTCATGGACATGGACAACAGTGTGGGGATTGCTGGGGGGAGGGAGGTATAAGGGGAGTAAATGGTAATGGAAAAAATATAATAAAAATGATTCCTAAAAACATAAATGTAATAATGTTTATAAAGTATTATAAAATTGGCTGAAATAGTATGAATCATTTAAAAAAATTTCATAGTCCTGGTGAGGTGTTTTAGTTGGAAGATGACTATTTAAAAGCACATCATTACCTTTGACATCTTTAAACAAGACAGTTCAATTTTTCTTGCAATTTTTAGTGCAATCTTGGCACCTCTGCACGCAGAAAAAGCTCAGCTACCAATTAAATTTCACAGTCTTATACTAATAAGTGCTTTTCCTTTTTTTATTCACTTAAACGTTTGTTGAGCATTTACCATGTCAGCCATTGTTTCATGCTTTGTTCTCTAGAGAGGAGGTGAAATAATTTTTTCCAATACAAAGCTCTCAGTTGATGTCTTTCTGTGTCTTGGACGAAAAAATGCAGCACACTATTGCTGGCACAAGGCTTTGGGTCACACTCCACTATTGCTATCTTCCCTTTAGGTAGGGAACTGATACCTATCCTTCAGTTCTCAGTGTGTGTCACCTCCCCTGAGAAGCTCTCTTTGACTGCCCAAGCCCTTATCTATGCCTCTTTCTTTTGTTATACACAGGCACAGGATTAGTTTCCATTCCTTCAGAGAGAAAAGGAAATTCTTTAACCCGATTTGTTATTATTTATTAATTAGTGTGATAATTATTGGAGGCCTGCTTCCCCATTATCATATAAGCTCCATGAGAGCAGTTCTACATCATGTACATTCATTATTGTATCCCTCATGTCTAACATGGGAACTGGCTCAAATTAAGTGCCAATAGACTATTGAGTGAATAAATAAATGCATGAATGAGTGACTTTTCTTAAGAAAACATTTCTAACTTTGCCTTGCTTTAAATGTATTACATCACCATTTCAACTTTTGTCTGCTGCTATTAAAATGAAGCTTAAGAAATAACACCTATCTCTTATACATAGGATATGTCTTAATCACACTCTGAGAGCACAATAAAAATTAAGTACATGATTAATTTAATATTATTTTCCCTTGATTTGTTTTCATGAGTATTTATCTTGTTGTATTGTTTTAATTGTGATTTAGAGAAAGGGGTTGGATGTTGGAGCAGACAATGCCACATTATTCATTTAAATTTTTTAATTTAAGTATATTTGGCATAAAATATCATATTGGTTATATCAGTTTCAGTCAACATTTAAATAACTCAACAATATTGAGTCAACATTTCTGTACCTTATAATGTGACCCCTCCATTAATTCTAGTAATCATCTGTCACTGTGCAAACCTATCACAATATTATTGATTATATTCCCCTTCATGTTTTCGCCCACCCTCTCTGCCCTCTCCACTCTGACAATCAACCCTTTGGTTTCCATCTCTATGGGTCTGTTTCTGTCTTGTTCATTTTAGATTCCACACATAAATAAAACCAAATGGTGTTTGCCTTTCTATGCCTGCTTTGTTTCACTTAACCTAATGCTCTCTAGATCCACCCATGTTGTTGCAAAGCAAGAATTATTTTTTATTGCTGCATTATATTCCATATATACATGTATATATATATATGTATATATATATATATCACATTTTCTTTATCCATTCACCTATTGATGGACACCTAGGTGGCGTATCCTTTCAAATTAGTGTTTTCATTTTCTTTGGAGAAATACTAAGTGGTGGAATTGCTGGGTTATATGGTATACCTGTTTTTAGTTTTTTTAAAAAGAATTTTCCAAGTCATTTTCCATAGGGCTACAGTAAAATTAGGAACTGGTTTATGAAATATGGAATAGGTGAAATGCTAGGAATTAAGACACTTGGGATTTAAGTCTTCTTCTGCCTCATTGGCTATGTGGCATTAAGTGAGTCATTTCACATAGAGGCAGTTTCTTTCATCTATAAATGAGGGATTTAGTCTAGGTGATTTCAATTGTCATGTTTGGTTCAGAACGTCATGTGATTCTACAACTCAGAAAATCCATTTAGGAATCCCAGGGATAAAGACCTTTGTTTATAATTTAGATACCTGACCAAACATGGAAGCCATCGAGTAAGATAATTTTTCAGTATACTATTAGGCAAGTATACACAAATTTTGGTCACTGACACAAAGCTAGTAACGACTTCCCTTTACTGCCTGTTCTGGATTAGACATGGTGACAACCTCATCTCAAAGGAAGAAAGACAAAACTTTTTCACTAATTCTAAAATGTTCTTATATTTTCGCTTAAATGAGTCTTTGGGAGAGCATGAGATAATTTAAAAATGTGCTCTTAGCATACTTGCCAAGGGTCAATGAGTAATAACCTAAGTTAAAATCAATTCCTTATACGGAGGCCAAATACAATTAGGATAGGCAACTTTTACCTTGAGCAATATGAAATGAACAGCAGAATTATTTCCACATTGTCCTGAAGCACAAAGTACCATTCCGTGGAATATCTTTTTTTAAATTTAGGATTGATAATTAGATATTTACTACATGGAACATTTTCACATGCCTGGGGCAGCAATCATCTACTAAAATATTATTACAAGGTTTGTAATAATACCTAGTCAGATGAAGCCTGAGTTTCTAATTGGTTTCATAGTGCTGCTGCAATACTCTAAGTCTTGGTGATACCTATTTTTTAACAAAGTTTTCATTTTTTTGCTTCCAGAAATCATGTTATACTTTTTTGCTTCTTTTTGCATATGCATGTCATTTTGTAGTGGAGGATTAATGAATCAGAAATGCCACTTTTGATTTGGTAGGACTAAAGAAATAGACTTGAATCATCAAGCAGCTACTAACGGTCAGCAGTAAATTAACACAAAAATTTAAGGGTCAGCGATTGCTGTAGTAACAAGTCAAGGAGACACTGACACTTTAGTGAGGCAGTGTAATATAGTGATATAGACTTAAAGGCTCAGGCGTAGGATAAATCTGGGTTCAAATCCTTTCCTTGTTACTTTCTAGCCTGTGATGAAGACAAGTCCTTAGCTTCTCCTAGCCTCTGTTTGATGGGTATGATAGATCACTGATCTCAAGGGATTATTGTAAAGATTAAGAGGGAAAGTGAAGTGATTTGCACCATGTCTAACACCCAATAAACATTCAATAAATGTTGGCTATCATTTGTAAAGGAATTGTAGAATCTTAAAATTGCATGGGACTTTATACATTCATCCTCATGCTCACAGCAGGAGCTACTTTTATTGTTTATCTGACAGAGGATCATTCAATTTCAATGTTTAAACACTAAGGGACAGGTAACTCACTGTTTTGAAAGTGATCTATTTAATTGTTGAATAGCTTTATTGGTACTTTCTTAATAGTAAGTCTAAAGATGGATTTCCTCTTACAGATATTTTCATGTATCTATTTCTTTAAAGTTCACAAAGCACTGTTGACACATTTATTTCATCTCATGCAACAACCCTAAGGGGGATATGGTCCATTCATTTACTCATTCACTCAGTATTTATTGAGTACCTCCTATGTGACAGGCATTGATCTAGGTGCCGGGAGTCATGGTTTCATAACAGATGAAGAGCTACATTATAAGAAGTTTATACTGACCCACTTTCATAGAGTGGAGGCAGAACTGGCATCAGTATCTTTAGACTTGTATTTTAGTGTACTTCCACCATTATTTTATTAATTGTTTCTGATAGGTGAGAAGTGCATTTCATATTCCTTTATAATATTCCCTACATTGTCTCACTGTCTCTTTTTTTAATTAATAAACTTTATTTTTAAGTTCACAGAAAAAGTGAATGGAAATTACAGACACTTCCATCCTTGCTTTTTCCACACACACAACACCACCCCCTCTATCAACATCCCTCACAAGAGTGATACATTTTTCACTATGGATGAACCTCCCCTGAAACATCATTACCACCCAAAGGCAGTTACATTAGGGTTCATGCTGGGTGTTGTATATTATATGAGTTTGGACAAATGTACAATCATATGTATCCACCAATGTAGTATTGTACATTTCACTGCTGTAAAAATCCCCTGGTTCTGCTTATTCATCACTCCCTCTTCCCTAAGTTCTAAAAAAACATTAATTTTTTAACTGTCTCTATAGTTTGGCCTTTTACAGACATCAGTTAGTTGGAATCATACAGTATTTAACTTTTTCATTTGGCTCTCGTTGCCTCTTTAAATTTCTTCTATTCTTGCTGCCACCAATATAGTCCCGGCCCTATCTCCTCACTCTTTATGCCCTATGCCATTCCTCTTCCTACAGTCCTGCTTTTATTAGGCTACTTCTTGGCCAAAACCCATCAGCTAGAAACTGAGATTGTCTATGAATGGCTTTAAAATTATAAAATAAAATTGTGCATTTTATACAACATTCTGTGGTCTCATGACTTAACTTTGTATATGATATCTCACTTGGCTCTTAAAAGTGTGGCAGATCAGATGCTTTTATAAAATACTTGGAAAAATTAAGCAACCTGTGCAAGTAAGCACTAGAGAATTCAAAACTGACCAGGATCTTCTGGCTAAACTATACCCTTGCCGTGTTACCTGTTAGTTTTCTGATACATTTCTACAAAAATCACATTTGTTATTGATTAATGTTATCCAGTTATTTTTATTTTATCAACCATAGTATCACTTTCTTCCTTGTCTTTTCTATAACTTAAATAAATCTGTAGTGCTAATGGTATAATATCATAAGCTACACACATAAGAATAAGGAAATGGACATATTGACATTTATTTTGGGACCTTGCTTTGATTTCTCCTATATACTATACTCTCCATGTTTTCTCTGCTTCACCTAGTCATAGGTAAACTAGAGATTTTTAAACGTAATTTGACATTTATTCATGAGCCCAGTGTGATATGAATGGATATATAGAATAAAGAAAATATAGCTACTACTTTTAATAAGATTGTGTTTTAGGTTAGAATAAAGATGTGGTCCTAAAGGATAATCCTAAAGGATACAAAAAGGTTTAAACAGTCAAAGAGCTGACAGAATCACATTAAAATACACATTATTAACTTCACACTTGTCCTATCCTTATATTCATCCTATTATTAGAAATAAGTTTTTATCTTTGATTGTGTATGTCATCAATGCTAAGTATTGAACAGAAAGAACCATAGAAACAATCTCTCAAACTCATGATTTAAAATTCAATAAAGGTCTGTATTCTTTATTGAATATTCTCAGCAATGAGCACAGCAGTCTACAGAGGGGGGTTGGAAGAGGTAGGCTAGCGCTAGCCCTAGAGCATGTTCCGAACTTAGCCTGTGGTTGGGAGTGTGGACTTGATTCAGGGGCCATTTGAATTTGAGTGACTTATGCAACTTTTCCAAGCCTCAGTTGTTTCATCTTTAAAATAAGAATAATAATAACAACTCTGGTTTTATTTAGGGGAATAAATGACATAAAGCATATAGAATTTTTTTGTAGGCTCTGGTACATAATAATAAATAATTATTATGACCACTTGGACAAGTCCTTTGGAATAATGGAAGTACCTAGGAAAGTGAACTATTTCAAGCAGAGAAGAATAAATTAAAGAAAGTGAAATAATCAGTGAGCTGGAAGGAAGAACTTTGGTGAGTAAATTAACTTGGGGAAGAAACAATGCCAGGAGAAATAAAACATGTGAGTGAATAGGCAGCAGGCCAGGAGATTGATTTCAGGACTTGTGGTATTTAAAGTAAATTCTAAAGCAGTAATGCAGGAAATTGTATATTGTATTTGTTGATTTCAGGGAAAAGGTTGCTAAATAAGTATTAGTAGCAATAGTGTCCAGGGGAATTCTTTATCTAAGAATTATTTTCATGTGTGTGTCTGTATCTATGCTGATCATTGTCATCTATATCGACATGTATATTGCTTTTTTACATAAAAGTTTGTTTAAATTACTGACTTTGCAATGAGTGCAATGAGAGTGCTCTGTATTCTATACACAAGACAATAACAACAATTTTAAATATATAAACAATATGAACAATTATAAATCTAATAAAAGATAATCTTTATAATGAGACTTGGTTTATATCTCAATTCCTTATTTTTACCATCTATACAGGGTGGGACAAAAGTAGGTTTACAGTTGTTCACATAGAGAATAATAAAAAATTAATAGATTTATTAATTCACATAGAGAATAATAAAAATTAATTATACGAGAATAAACTCTGTTTTGTGTACTCACAACTAAACCTCCTTTGGCTCCATCCTGTGTATGACTCAATCTTCATTTAAGTCTTCAGATTACCTTTAACAAAGGATGTGTCTAATTAAAGTCTAAGCTAGAAATCTATTTTTGGTTTTGTTTCCAACTTGTCAAAGTAATAAAATGTAGTCAGACTCTTTGGAAGATAAGTTTTGCCAAATGTTCTACAAATAATGTTTTTACACTTAATACACTCTAGCATATTTCTAAGGCTGTAGGAGGCATGACGACGATAATGAACTGGTGTCTTATTTACACTTCCCTGGCTGCTTTGAGTGAGAATAAAACCTCATTTAGCATTCTAGAGAGGAGTTGAATTATTAGGGACCATGACTTGCAAAGCAGGGTAAGTACCATCTCTCTTGCTTTTCTGATAAACGGTGAAATATTACTTAGCAACTGGAGGAATAAAAAGGCAGTTACCAAGACACATGCATTATATTAAAAGATCTTATTACTATTCATACTAGAGGTGAAAAGGCATTTGTTCCATTAGCAAACAATACATGGAATGGCATGTTTGAACCTTTCAGTTTTTTGTTTGCTTTTGTTACATTTCCAATGCTCCTGGCTGTGATGGTGATTGTCTTTAAGGGATAATGATAAACCTGTGTCCATCAGCCAGCCTCTCTCTCTCTCTCTCTCCCTCTCTCTGAAACTCTATTACTACTGGAAGCTTAAACAATCATCTTCCTTTATCTCTTAAGAATACCCATGTTGTGATCAAGTGAGTGCATTGCAGAGTACTGAAGAAACCCTGCCTAAAATAGTAGTGCCTCGTGGGAACCGCCTATCACTCCAGATTATGTCTATCCGAGAGGTCTTTTAAACCCAAGAAATGCTGTGAATATTCAACAAGTTCACTGGAATAAGTAATAACTGGTATGTGCTATTCTGTCAACCCATTATATTTAGAAAGAAAATCTTTGCCATTCTGGTTTCTTCTGCAAAAACAACAAAAATTAAAAAAGAAAAAAAAGCGCTAAATGCCTGAAGTGTAAAAAAGCATAGTCATTGTGGACAGTCTACAACCAAGGGGATTTTGCAGTAATCTAGAGCTTTTGGCAGAAGGTAAATATTTTAGATAAAAAGTAAAAAATTAGTTATTTTATGTCAGAGAGAAGGGTTCATAAAACATATGTACACTTAGAATTATGACGTGAATACCTAAGCAGGAGGAGCCAGAATATTGTCAGTTCTTCCAAATCTTCAATACGTGCCTACCTGATCAACGGCCTCGCCCCCTGCGTCTTCACTTTGGTAATGATCGTTCCCTGGCTCTTCTAGTTTTAACCTTTACATACACATTCTTCGACAATATGGTTTAGTTTTGCCCATTTTTGAACTTTACAGAATCACACTATGTATTTTTATGTGTCTTGCTCTTTTATTCAATATTGTGTTTATGTGATTCCTCTATGTATATTGCAGGATGTAGCTATAGTTCATTAATCTACATTGTTGAGTGGCATTCTATTATCTGGATATGTCATAATTTATGATTTCATTACTGATGGACATCTGGGTAATTTTCAGTTTTTGCTATTACAAACGGTGCTGCTATGAAAACTCCTGTATATATCTCCAGATGCACATGTATAAGAGATTTGCTAAGTATTTACATAGGAGTAAAATACAAAATTGATAGTTATTCACATCTTTGCTTCACAATGTCAAATTGTCACCAGAGTGGTTGTGAAAATATATACTCTCTCCAGCAGGTACAAGAAATCTCTTTGCTCTCTTACTACTTGGTATTATCAGATCATCCTTCCCAGCTTCAGATATTCTCCTATCTTTTTTCTAAAATTTTATAGTTCTGACTTTCACATTCAGGGCCTTAATCCATTTGAATATATTTTTCAGTATGATTTAAAGTAGAGGCAACATTTTTTTTCACATGGCTTTTCAATTTTCCACTGATTTGCGATGTCACCTCTGCCATAAACACATGGATCTGTTTTTGGCCTGTCTATTCTGTTCAATTTGTTTTTAAGCCAATTTGTGTCAGGATTTCATTATCTAAATTCTGTAACTTGTTGACATAAATTCTGTAAAGGTTGACATAAGTGAAGCCATTTTAAAATATAGCCAGAGCAACCATTCCAGAGGAAATGCTTTTACATCTTGCTCCTTGGACTTTCAGAATATTTGAATTGTAGAAAACAACTTTCAACTGGGCCAAACTGACACCATCTCCAAACAACTCTTTGTAAAGCTAACAGCAAAGCAGACCTCCTGACCACAGGAACTGCTCACTGTGGACATTCCCTCTGAAGACAGAAACAGTAATCAGCCCTCTCCAGCTAAAAAGTAACTCAATGTGTCAACACCAATAGAAATTGCTTTCCTCTATTCACATATTCACTTCCCTTTCATTTTTCATAAAAACCCCTTGCCTTCACCCCTTTATCAGGACAAAATTTGGGTATCTGTCTGAGTCCGTGCCCCAAATTGCAGTTCTGTGATGTGAAATAAATGCTCATTTCCTCTTACTTTGGCTTATTATTTTTAGGTTAACACAAGATCAAAACCGTGTTACTGTTGTCTTCATATTCTACAAGGCAAGTTCTCCATCTTATTCTTTTTTTTTTCATGTGAATCTTTACAGATCTTCAGTTTTTGCACTTTTGTACAATTTTTAGAATTTTCTTGTCAAGTTCCACAAAAAACAAAAGCAAAAAAAATCCATGACCAGGGGTAAAACACTATTGAGATATTAATTGAAATATTTATCCTTACAAAATTGAATCTTTCAATTCATGTATATGGTATAGCTTAAATTTATTTGAAACTTTTTAATGCCTCTAATTTTTTAAAAAATTATTTTCCTTCACTTAGCATATCACTTAGCGTATGGCAGGTCCCTCCATGCCATATAGTATTCCATTGTGTAAATGTACCACAGCTTTTATCTGTTCTGCTGATGCACACTCGGGCTGTTCCCACTTCTTGACTATTATAAATAATGCTGGTATGAACATAGCATATATTCTTTCAAATTGGTGTTTTGCTATTCTTAGGATATATTCCCAAAAGTGAGATAGCTGCTGGGTCAAAAGGCAGTTTCATTTTTTTAATTTTTTGAGGACATTCCATAGTTTTCCACAGTGGCTGCATGAAATAAGGCAAAGACAAAGACCATATGACCTCACTTATATGTGAAATTTCATGAACAAAATAAACCAATGGACAATATAGAAATAGAGGCATGGACACATGGAACAGACTGACAGGTGTCAGAGGAGAAGTGGAAAGGGAAGGACTGGATGAAAGAAGGTGGAGGGATCAGCCAAAGAACATATATGCATGACCCATAGACACAGACAACTGCGTGGTGATGCCCATAGGGAAGGGAGGACAAGGGCTGGGCATAGGTTGGCAGAGAGAAGGCGGGAAAATTGGGACATTTGTAATAATGTCAACAATAAGAAAATAAAGAAAAAAAGTATTTTCCTTCAATGGAGTGTTACTCATTTTAATTAGCTTTAACTCTGTGTCATGGATCTTTTAATTCTATATTAAATGTATCTTCAAAAAAACTTTTATTTTGCAACTTTGCACTTATTATTATATAGAACTACAACAAAGCTAACCTCTTTTATTTCCAGTAGTCAACTATATATTCTTTTGATTCTTGGTATATGTAATTATATAATACATGAATAATGAGTTTTGTTGTTTTTCTCATTCTTTATGCTTTACTATGTACTAGCAACATGGCATTATGAGGAATTTATTTTTTAAGAAAATCAGGCTTCAACTAATATGCATGTTGAGAAATATGGTCATATTAATTTAACAAATATAGTAAAATTGCTATTTTTAGAATATAACAAATAACTAGGTAGCGCTTGGTTCAGTGGCAGATAAACATTCCAAGTAGATGTGTATTCAATGCCTGACAGATTTGAAATCTAATGCCCTAGAAGTAATATCTTAATATTTGCTACTCTTTCCCATATTTGACTAAAAGTTAGTAAAAAATAACTTACATGTTTTATCAGTTTGTTCATTAGCTTCTTTAAAATATTTAAGTATTTTGGCACTAGCAAATATAGGAACCACTGATAACAGATGAAATCCTTTGGCATAGTTTTTCTTCATCAGAGATTTTTTACACTCACCAAAATTGTGTGCCCACTTTTCAAGTGGAAAACTGATGTATTTATTGTCCAAGGAATTCGTGCCATTTGATTGGCAATTAGTAAAGTCACTTTGTTTTTAAAATTGTCTACAGAGTTTGGAAATCTTTATCATTTCTTTTAGATAAGGAATATAAGGTGGATCAAAACAATTACATCTGCTTAATATTTATCTTAAATTTTGACCAATTTTGGGTAAGATAATAAATATAGCATTTCTTTATATTTGACTAAATAAATGAAATTATGAAAATATAAAATTAATATATTATCAGCAAAGATGTTACATAAACTTTTATTTACAAATGAATACTTTTTAAAGTACTTGTAATGTAGGAAAATAACAGTATTAATGGGGAAGTCCTAAATTATATTTAATTTAGCCTGTAATTTTGCAGAAATGAGTGATTTTAACCTATTGTGCATATTTACTATCTAATAATGTTATGCTGCAATCCTTTGGCAACAAAATATCATATTAAGAATTGTGATGATTATAGTTTATTTGAAATTATAGTTGGATTATAGTTTTAGAATATTTGCTTAGTTGTTCTGGCCCCTTATTTTTCTCATAAATTGGGTGGATTGGAAAATTACATTTTTATTATTTCTTTTTGCCCTGATTACTATGAAAAAATTTTATGGTTATACCATTAAAATCAATACTTTATGTTTTAAGGCAATCTATGATGTCTCCATGATAGCAATCTTATTCTTTGGGAAGGGCGTGCCCATGCGAGAGGATGTAATAAAAAATACTTGTTCTAGCTCAAATTTTTGGCAAACTACTTAGCTTTCTGAACCTTAGTTTCCTCATCTGTAAAACAGAAATGCTGTCACCAATGTTGCAGGGGTTTTTTTGGTTATAGATGATCTTACTAATTCAGTGTAGTAATTTCAAACCAATAATTTATTCACTAATAATTATAGTAATAATTAGTGAAAATTATTAAAAACTGCAGAAAGTTCTGACAGTTATTTATAAATACTGAAGATATTCAGATGCATTTAGTAGAAGGGATTAAACAATGTCATTTTTAAAATATATTTTATTTATTTATTTTTAGAGAGGGAAGGGGAGAAAGGGGGAGAGAAACATCAATGTGTGGTTCCCTCTTATGTGCCCCCTACTAGACACCTGGCCTGCAACCCAGGCATGTGCCCTGACCAGGAATCGAACCAGTGACCCTTTGATTCACAGGCTGGTGCTTAATCCACTGAGTCATACCAGCCAGGAACAATGTCATTTTTATTAGGGGAAAAGCACAAGAAATGATGAGTCAATTTTTTTCAGTCAATAAATAAATAGGGTAGGAAAACATAGGTTTATAGTTGTTCATATAGAACACAGTACAATAATTAAATAATAATACAAAAATAAATTCTGTTTTGCATGCTCAACTATAACCCTACTTTTGCCTTACCTTTATATTAATGGTACACCAGGTCCCTTCATCAAGGCTCCATCAGCCTCGTTAGACCGCTATTCTTCAGGAGCGAATTGGCATTAGATTCACTTCTTCTGTTTTCATGAATAAGTGCTTTTTGTTCAGTGGGCTTGTGGTTGCTTTTTTTGGGAGGGTGGGGTGGTTGTTGTTTTTGTTTTTTAGCAGTAAATAGATTGAAAAATGTCTGGAACCAGGAGTCAGGAGACCTGAATTCCAGGTCTGATTCTAACAGTAATTAGCCTTCAAATTTTACACAGATCACTTGAAAGCATCTGTATCTCTGCGTCTAATAATGATACCTCATTAACTTTATAGAATACAATGAGCCTTGTTGCATGAGGCGAAGCTTAAAAAACCAGCAACAGCTGAGAAGAAGGCTTTGAGGTTAAGGGGGAAGAGGAAACAAATGAGTAGCATAGAGGCCACAGCAATTCAGGCCAGCAGCCAAGTCACAGTCAGAGCAGAGGGCAGGGAAAGCCTGACTGGTGACTTTGCTTTGAGGGTCCCGGCTAAAGACTGCTCATTTCTTCCAGGAATAAAACTGAGGCTAGAGGAGATGTGGTTAAAACCATGCTGTGAAGGGTTAAGAGTTTCAGAAAAACTAATAGAAATGACCAAGAGAGAGTTCTGACTGAAAGATATTACTGAACAGAGCTAAGGACAGATGACTGACTGAACCACCTGCCAAGAGCTTTCTATGTAAAAAATAAAGACATGTTACACTCAGGAGGCTAAGAGACAATCAAACCTATTGTAAAGTGGCTGAAGAGATTTCAAAATAGTTTAGGTGTATCAAAAATATAAGTAGCAGTCGATCTTTTCTGGAAAAAATTACTCATGGAGCTTTCTTTGATTTGAGGAAAAGCATTTCTATTTAAAATTGCCAAAGACTATTTAATGAAATCTGGGAAATGGACATAACTGGAATAGATTTAAGGACCTGGCAGGGAATAATTTGAAGAAATTAATTTGGCAACATTTGCTTAAATTAATGTAGGAGAACCATTTAGACCTATACAAATATTTATACTCGGTAGCTTGCCCAGTCAGGAATAAATCTAATTAAAAATTAATTACAGTATACTTTCAATGTTATTTTATATTGGTTTCAGGTGAATATCGTAGTGGTTAGACAATAATAAACTTTACTAAGCAGAATTCTTAAAAGGTTGGCTTGTACTTTGGGCTCAAAATTCTCAGCTACAAGAATCACCTAGGGGCTATTGGTCCCCAGAGCTCAACTTGAAGCAAGCAACCCTCTGACCACCATTTGTTATCTTTTCAGCTCGGTGCCCCTGAAATTCCTACACTCTTCTGACTGCATAGACATCTATACTACATTGATCCTACTGCATTTTTATGGTTCCTGCCACCCTTACTTCCTCATATCCCTTCACTGCCAACTTAAATTTTATGTCCAATCACTATAATTACTTTCCTATAAACACACCCTTATCACTCTCTCATTTTATTATACCTCATACAACTTCCATTTCTGGTTAAATCCAATTAACCACTAATCCTTGCCTTTGCTCACCAGATTGAACTTGATTGAAATAACACATACAAACTTGCCAACTGATATACCATAAATCCATAGTGCCTGATCTTAAGTGAACCCTTAAAGCTATCTGGTCCTTAATTTCCTAAATGATTATTTCAAAACTTTTCTTCTCAAAATTCCAAAATGTCATTCTGTAGCCTCATTCTAGCCTAATGAACTTGCTTCTCATTTCTGTTACTCCCTTCCGTGTGGGTCCTAAAGCTCTGTTCACCATGTCTGGTGTCCTCGCCCTCAGTCAAGAGCACAGATCCCACTCCCTTCACTTCGCCCCTCACCAACTCAAGGACATCGTCACTCTTGCATTATCAGTTGCCTCCTTTCTACTGGTTCTTTTTTATCAGTCTGTAAATTTATCCTACTTTTAAAAATAAAAAAAATCCCTATCAAGTCCACTTATTCCTTTTGCAACTGCCCATTTTTTTTTCTGCCTCTCTTTGTAGCAAAACTCAGCAAATTAGTGTATTTCCCATTTCCTACTTTTTTCCTCTCCTTCTTTTAAACTCATTAAAATTTGCCTTTCCTCCAACTATAACACTAAAACTGCTACTGGCAAGGTTGCTAATTAGTTCCTTGTTATTAAATCCAATGTGTAATTCTCCTTCCTCATCCTACTTATTGTGTCATCACTGGACACAGTGATTACTCCCTTCTCTTTGACAAACTTCCTTCACTTTGCTTCCAGGGCATGGCATTTTCTCAGTTTTCTTCAGCTGCCTGTTCTCCATCCCTTTCCTTGGTTTCTCCTTATTTCCCTGAACTCTAAGTGTTGGAATTTCCCAAGTCTTAGTTCATTCTTGGAGATCTCTTTTTTTCTGTCTGTATTCTCCTTGTGTGATTTCATCTAGTAATTTTTCTCTAAAGATAATATATTTGCAGATAACCCCCAATTTGTATTTCCAGATTGGACCTCTCCACTCAAGTCCAGTTTCATAAATCCATCCATCTACCAGACCTCCATACTCGGATTCCTAATGGGCATCCCAAATTTAACTTGTGCAAACTTGAGCTCTTGCTTCTTTCCAAAGTGTATTCCTTCCACTGTTTCACTTATTTCAATAAAATGTCAGTACTAGTCATTCACTTTTTCAACTGAAGTGAATGTGAACTTCATTTTCCACTTTATTCAAACATAAAATCCATGAGAAAATCCTATAGGATGGTTGTGCACTTAAAAAAATCTGGCATTTGATTACTTTTTTTTTTTTACTTCTGATACTACCACCCTGGCCCAAACCTCCATAATCTTTGAATGACTATAGTAGTGTCCTGCTTTGTCTTCCTGTTTCTGCCCTTCTCAGGACCTTCTCTGTAACCCCTTCCTTGGCCCGTGTATCCAAACATCTCGTCCCCTCTGCTCAGATTTCTGTATACCTTCCCTATTTAATATTTCAGCACTTAATGTAATACAATATGTTCTGTATTTACTTTTGTTTTGGTGATTATCTGCTTCCCTCAACCCCTTCATACACAAACTAGAACTCAGTGACGATGAAGATTGTTGTCTCTCATCCATCACTGTTTCCCAGTCCCTAAGACCATTGCCAGGAACACAATATGGACATTTATCATGAACTCCACTTACACAGTTGAATAAAAATAATGTACATTTACATATACAATTATAATTACATACAATAGCTATACTCATTATAAAATGAATGTGTTAGTCATTTCAGACTGTTACAACAAATTGCTACAGTCTTGGTGCCTTAAACAATAGATATTTATTTCTCACAGTCCTGGAGGCTGGGAAATCCAAGATCAACATGCCTGTGGATTTGGTTCTGGTAGAGCACTCTTCCTGGCTTGCAAACGACTGTCTTCTCATTGTGACCTCACATGGTGGACAGAGAGAGCTCTGCTTCTTTCTCTTTTTATAGGGATTCATTCTCATGGTCTCTTCTAAACCTGATTACCTTCCAAAGGATCCACCTCCAAATATCATCATATTATAAGTTAAGTCTTCAATGTATGAATTTTAGGGAGGACACAAACATTCAGTCTATAACAATGCAATTCTGTTATTAATGTCTGATTTTTTTCTTACAAAGGATATGTAAAAACCTTAGCCAAGTTCATCTAGGGAATTAAATTCTGTCTTGTTAATTGTTTTTCTGCTTGTGTGGATCACATTCTATAATTTTCTGAGTGTTCCATGCATATAGAGACTGACCATATAGTTTATAGTCCAGTTTAGGAGAGTTTTGAAAGAAAAGAAAGGCAAAAAATAATTAAAATTAAAAATTATTTGGAATATTTGTGAATTGACTGGCTTTTTTTATATGGGTGGATCTATAAAATAGTTCTGTTTTAAAGTCATTTTTTAAAATAAATGCTTTTCAAATATCAAACACAGCATATGGCCATCTACATGAAAGTAAAACCTAAAAAAATCTTAATATTTATTTTAAGAACATTTAAAAACAATATAGGCAGAGTAATAATTCTGGTTATATAGTCATATACTCCGTTGCTTGGTTACATATGTGTCTAAAACTTTGTCACTTGTATTTTTCTACAGAATGCATGTTTTCAATTCTTGACATTTTAAATTGACATCTTAGTTGACTGTAATATATTTAATAGAGAAAATACTCTCTCTGGGGGTGCTAAGAGGCCTGATATGCTCAAAGCACATTCTCCTAAGTGGAAGAGGTCATCAGTTGTATTGGGGGTGGTATTGAAATGTATAAATATTAAAGACTAACTATTTTCATAATTCTGTTTTTTCTCTAGTCCAAATACTTTTCTTCTGTTTATATTCTTAGACTATCACAGTTTGTTTGGATTAAAGTCTAAATTCTATGTGTATTATATCATATTTCAAAGAGTCCTATCCTGCAGGATTCTAAATTTATAAAGAATGTCACTTATATCATGGCATTGTGTTACACCAAAATGTGTATTCATAAATTCAAATGCAACAGACTTTACATTCAATTTTAAAGTTATAAACTGAATTTACCATTGCATTCACAGAGGTATTAGATATTTCACCTCCTATGGAGTGGATCATCAAGAGCTATAATTTGTCATGACTGGTGTGGCTCCGTTGGTTGGGCATCATACCTCAAAGTGAAGGGTCACCGGTTCGATTCCCAGTCAGCACACATGCCTGGGTTGTGCGTTTGTTCCCCAGCAGGGGCATGTAACAAGAGGCAACTGGTCAATGTTTCTCTCACACATAAATGTTTCTCTCTCTCTTTTTCTCTCTCCCTTTCCCTCTCTCTAAAAATAAATAAATAAAATCTTTTTTTAAAAAAGAGCTGTACTTTGATTCTATAATTTGGATGAAAGATATTGATTCATTATTCAAATAAGCTGAATTGATACAAAATTTTGACCACATTGTTACAAAAGTGCCATCATTGAACTTTTTACTAAATTCTTCTGCTGCTAATGGAGACAATAGCTACTGCTTAACTTTTACTTGCACAAGAAAAGTTGGAATAGAAAACAAGTGAAATAAATTTAGAAGAATAGACATATATCTAAATAAGAAGTGATGCTTCATAGGATAATATGCAAATGCAAATCAGGAGCTTTGCATGTTTAATTATCATCTTTGGACACAATCTTCCTAAAATGTATTAACTTTTGAAGAGACACAGGTTTCATCACCACACTTTTGCCTCCTGGTTTTTGGCTGCTCAGCTGTCCTTTTGGTAAATGTCAACAAATATTTTGTACAACTTACATGTTCATCATTAATTTTCTTAAGAAACAGAATTTTAGTACTTAATTTTTCATTAAACATTCACTTCGGATTTTCTATTTTTAGCTTATTGCTGCCAAAAGATTTATTACCAAATTTAAAAAAAAGTATTACCAAACAATAAAGAAATAAATATATTTACAGAATAGAGTAAGTGACAAAACTACTATAGCAAAAGCATTCACTGCCCTCTATGGGTTACAATAGGAAGGCCTGGCCTCTATTTCCCACACAGTTAACAGGTGTAAAACTCCCAGGCAGAGATGATTGGAGAATATGGTGGCATGTAAGCACAAAGCAGGGCTTGCAAGCAGAGCTGACCTAGTTTTAGGCTGAGTTGCCAGTCCAGGTGATTCAGGTTGAACTTAAAAGGGCTAGAACGTGGACCACAGATTCACTAAATGTAAAAATACAGAACTGAGGCAAGTTATCATGAAAAATCACATATGAATTGTGACCTTTAATATGGTAATCCAGTGCATGTCTGGCTCTCATTTTCAACAATTAGAACAGCCACTACTCATCTCTTGAAGAGGGTAGAGGAAAAGACCAAAGTGCTCACCTCTTTCCCTCATGAGTGTGAATGGCATTAAAGGCAGAGGAAACAGTTTAAGCCAGATGCGTAGAGATGTGGCATTGCCTGGAATGTGAGGGAGCTCCAGAAATTGTGCCTTGCTCCAGAGTTAATATGAGATGGGCTGGCAAGATGAAGGTGAGAAGATGGGCCAGATCAGAGATGATCTTCCTTGACATGCTAAAGAATTTGAACTTTATCCTGGACAGAGGGAGGGATGAGGAGACTTTAAAGATGATCACAATTACATTTTTAATATGGTAGTATATAGCAGAGAGATCACTTAAGAGGTACTGAAATAGCCTAGCAAAATATGAGAAGGTCTATATTGTAGACACTGGTGAGGAGGGAGAGTATATCTTATATTTCATTTTGTACATTTTTATTATAGTATCTTGTATGTAGCTGACATATGATACATTTATATTCATATACTGTTGATAGCATTTAAAACTCAACTTGCCTAATCAATTATTTCCCTTGATATTAGCCTGAATGTAAAAATACATCAGGAAAAAATGAATTTATCTTGCATGTAAAATGGCCAGTCTTTTTAACTCTATCACAATATCTTCAATACTGAATAAGATCTACTTACTGAAGATAGTAATTATATATTCTGTGACATGTTTATGTTGAACTGAAAAATGTGTTGCAAATTGACATTAATCATATTTCATCTGTCCCTAAAACCTGAGATGCAAGAGTAAAGAACAAAACTTCAAATAATGAGAGGATGTTTTCTGAAAGAAGCTAGCAAATTGTTTTATAATTATAGTTTCAGTCCTCTTTAAAATAAAAACAACAGATAAAACATAAAAGGTGTTTTCAAATGTTTTTGGGTATATATATTCATGCTTATAATATTTAGATTTAATGGATATTCATTATAATATATATGAAAATTAAAATGTTTAAAAAAGAAGGTAAAGATCTTGTATAATTCCACATATAATCACTATTCATTTCAGGCTATTTTCTTTCAGTATTTAATAAAAGGAATTTCTATGAGAAAAACTGTAATGTTGTCGCTCTTAACCAAACCCCAAATGTAAAATCTTTCAGGGGTGTCCAACCTTTTGGCATCTATGGGCCACACTGGAAGAAGATTTGTCTTGAGCTACACATTAAATACACAAACACTAATGAAAACTGATGAGAAAAAAAAGTTTTTAAGTAAATTTACAATTTTGTGTTGGGCTGCATTCATAAGACATCTTGAGCCACACGTGGCTGCGGGCCATGGGTTGGACACCCCTGCAAGTATTGTTGGCTATTTCCTTCACTCGGAACCAAAAATCCCTTTGTGGGTTATGAAGTGTTCATGTTTCTATCTGTACTGCTGTATATACTGTGTTTGCAGAGAAGCTAAAGAACACTTCTTTCTTTTTATTTAAGGAGTAAATCTTATGATGCTTGTGCTAGAATAACTTTTGTATTAAAATAAGGCTCATCTACTCTATGGTGTCTGATTCTGATACAGACCAATAATTTAATGAGCAAATAATGACAATTAGAGAAAGTGATTTGGGGACAATCACAGAAGTATTTTATAGATCAAAAGCCCTTAAGGCCTCTCACAGTCAGTGATCGGCCATATTCAGTTCTCTTATCTCTTGAGTGTTGAGACTAACCCTGTTTGCTTAGAATGGCAGAAATCTTGAGACCCAAATCCCAAGAGTGCCTGGAATTTCAGACCCTGTAACCAAAAGCAAATCAATAAGCCTTCCTATATCTCTGTTTCATCAGTAAGATGATAGTGATGGCTCAGAAAATTGAAGGAAAAACAGTGATGGCAAAGCACTTTGCAAATACAAGTTCTTAATTGACTGGTCATTAAGGAAACCTATTAGGCAATGATGACTCCCTCGAGACTCCTGCCAAGTCACACTTTCCATCTAAATACAAACCGTGTGTTCACACATGCTGCTTATGTGTCACAAACACTTCCCAGGATGAGTTACTCTTCAAAAGCTTAAACTCATCAGCATTTCCCGAGCCAAGATAAGTAGTCAATGAGCAAATGGGCTGGAGGCTGCAAGTGCCATCCCAGTGCACAGCAAAATGTGACTTTCTCAGTAAGGACATGTGTTTGGTGATGTGTAACTGGAAGAGCCTTGTTGTCCTGAATGGTAACAATGACAATAGCTAATGTTTACTTGGTGTTAAGTGCCACGCTATTTGCTAAGTGTTTCACTGCCATAATTTCATCTCTTAATCACAAGAACTCTATGAAGTAGGTTTCATTCTCCTCACATATATAAACAGTGAGCCATTGTCACACAGCAGTTGGCAGAGTCAATAGAGTGAACGTTGTTAACAATACAGAATTTTTAGATGTCTCCAAGGGAAGGGTCTCCAATTCATTATGTGAAGTTGACAGGACAACCCCGATACCAAAATTTGACAAAGACAGCATGAAAGAGGGAGGTACAGACCAATTTCAGTTAGATACATAGGTAGGTAGGGAGGTAGGCAGACAGACAGATAGACAAATGTTACTAGCAAACAGTTCTGCAGACTAATCAACCTTTCAAACATAACCAAATAGAGGGTTTTACTATGAAATATAAGAATAAGGTATCAACGATCCCTCACTTCAATAGGCTAAAGGATAAAAATATTAGACAATCATCTAGATTAGCATTCCTAATTGTATTTGTGGATGACATCTAGATTGTCAACAGTATTCCAAGAAAAGAGTTTCTGAGATTAAATAAGTATTAGGAATCCATCCTAAATCTCCCTTTTGAGATTCATACAGCAAATGCATATATTAGATACTCCAAAAAGTTCTGATAAGAAGACTATTTAGCTGTCTAATGCAATGTTTTTAAACTTGTTTAAATACAAAATTCATTTGTTTTCTCAGACCACAGATTTGTATGTTGAGGTACAGTTTTACAAACATTGATCTAAGCAGATGTGAAAATAGTATTTAATAAAATTCTGTATTCATTCATGATTGAACCTGAATTGCCCATTTATACATATGTTGTTTATAAACTTTAATATAAATTGTTTATAGAGAATCATTAGAGAGAACAATGTAAATAAATTCCACTTTTCTTAGGAAAATAAAATCAGAAATATACAAGATAAACACAAAAGTGAAAATCAGCTTGATAATAAAAGTTTAAAAGTTGAGATCATGCCTTGATGAGGGAAAAAAAGCTAGAATCACATCTGCTTTTTCCTTACTGATATCCCTTGCTCATGCCATTCTGGCTTCATCGGGTCCTTTTCCTTTGGAAGTTCTGATTCGTGCATAACAAATATGACTTCCCCTAATTATTTTTGTCTCAGCAGAGGCAGCTTCAAATGTTTTTATTTTTTATTTTAAAAAAGCAAAAAGGAAACACATTGAAAGAATGGGTTCCATTTCCCCAACAGTGGTGTAGAAGAATGCAGTTTGAACTCTGGGGTTTGTTGACATCACCCTCACCTTCTCTTGACATCAGGAAAATCTTACTCCAGAAACTGGCCCAGCTGCGTGTTGCCATTCTGTCCAGGAGGGACTGCAGCCTGCACGGATGGAGTAGTTAATGTATGATACCAGAGAAAATGAGACCCATTCTCTTTCCTTGCATAACTAGACTTTGCCCTGTGAATTCCATGTTTCTGTTTTGGGTTCACCATTAAAGTTGGTGGAAGCTCAAAGGAAGACCCTGTCTCCTACTCAGGCATAGGCATTTAAAGTTTTCAGGCTTCAGTAGTTTTTAATAATCAAAATACTCTTCAAATATGTTTAACATTCTGATAATAAGGAGGAGGGTAATATTTCCCTACAGTTGTTATCAAGGAAATGTGCTTCAATGTTAGACTCATTTTCAAATGTAACAACAATTAAAAAAACATAATACCAGGGAAGGAGTTAATCACAAACAATATTACAGTGTAGGCATAAAACAATATTCATTTTAAAATAAACAACACATATGCCATCTAACTTAATAAGGTGAATAACCCTGTCAGGTGTGCATTTTTGTAATATTTTCTTCATTTATATAATAAATATTGATTTAGAGAATACTCTGTGCCAGGCACTTTGGTAAAGACTGGCGATACAAAAATACTAGGTACTGCTTGTTTTCAAGATGTTTTAGGTAACAGGTACACCATTGGATAAAATTCTTTAAGGGCTCCATGGAGGTAAATAGTTTTCCTATCTTTGAGACCAAGCTACATGCAGCCCACACTGTAAACCACTATTAACAGGGGTCAAAAGAATGTCTCCGTGCTCGCAGGAGGAATGCCCCACGGCTGGCCAAGAAGCCCCAGATCTCTCTGTGTTGCTGCAAAGGGTCTCAATGCCATTCTGCCCTCAAAATAAGCAGTCTCACTACTTCTTTCTACCTTGGGACCCTCAGGATTAGGCTAATCTCATTTGGCCCTCTTTCCCTGCTCCTCAGGCATTACAGTAATCCTAAAACTCCTAGTTCTTCCCTTATTCCTTGTACTCTAAAACCCAGGTGGCACTCTTATTTCACCCCTTTTGACCTCCAGTTTCATTCCTCTCCAATTTCTAAAACACACATACTCTGTGGAAATGAATAGCTGATCATCAGCACACTCCCCTAAATCTTTAATCTTTATCTCATTTTTTTCTTCACCATCTTGCTCTACTGGACACCTGGTCCTCCTCTCCTGTCACTGCTTCCCTTGCAGTCCTCTGATTGGAGGTTGTTTCCCCTACATCAACAGGCTAAGGGGACAATAAATGTGGGGTATGAGACTTCTGGCTTCTCATTGCGCCTTCCAGAACATCTCACTGAAACACCCAGCTTTGAATTTTATGTGATCCAACCATATCTCCATTGATTATTTTATTTTTTATTTTATTTTATTGTTGTTCAAGTACAGTTGTCTGCCGTTCCCCCCACCACTGTCCCCCACCCCAGCCATCCCCACCTCCCACCCCTGGTTCCACCCCCACTTGGGTTTTGTCCATGTTCCTTTATGGTGTCTTTATAGAAGGTCCATGTTGTTCCTGAAAACCCTTCCCCTTTCCCCCTATTGACTCTATTTTAAAGTCATACAGCAGAGCCTGTGCGTTTTTACTTTCATTTCTTGAAAATTTTAGCTCCTGGCTCATCTCACTTTCTAGCACTAGTCCTATCTTAATTCTTGGTGATTTTATACCCATGAAGATAACTATTTTACTTCTCTGGCCTCTTTTTTTCCCCTTCTGTGTGTCTATCATCTTGTCCTCTCACCCACTACTGCTCTTCACTTCCTTGGTCATACCATAGTCATTAGTAACAATTAAAAGCCTTCCATAATATCAGCCACAAATATCCAACTGTTGGAATTCAACTTGATCCTTCCAGTTTACTCTCTTCTGTACCCTGACTCCATCAAGATTTCAATCTCATCAGGACCAACAATTCATTAACCTCACTGTCTGTCTAGTCAGTTAGGTTTTTACAACAAAATACCAAGGGGGAGTTTTATAAACAACAGAAATTTATTTCTTACAGAAATTTATTTTTGGATGCTAGAAACCTGAAGTTAGGCTGCCAGCATGATGGAGTGAGAGCCCTTTTCCCACTCTCAGACGTCTCATCATCCCCTTCTGTCATAGAAGGGGCACTGATCTTGTTCAAGGGCTCTACTGCTACAGACTCGTTCTCACCAACGCTCTTTCCGTGAAGAGCTAATCAAGTCTCATGGCTTTAATTTCAACTTACATGTTGATGACTCCAAATATCTAGTGCTATGTCATTCATGTTTCCATCTCGTATACCCAGCTGCCTTTAGATATTCTCACATATATAGAGCTCTCACTTAAATTCCCCAGACTCTCAAACCTATTTTTCTGACAACTTTCCCATTTAGCAAGGGCTAGTTCTGTCCTTCTGGTTCCTCAAATCATTCACATCAACATCCTAGAGTTACTTTGTACATCCTGTTACTTTCTCTCACACTACTGTTCCAATAAATCAAGAAAAATCCTATCATTTATCTTCAAAACATATCTAGAATCATACCACTTATTATTATCTCTACTACCAAACACTCTGGTCCAAGCCACCCTCCTGTGCTTGCCTAAATTTACACGATAGTACCCACACCTGTCTCCCTGCTTCTACCATTATACACAATATAGCTGCTCATTTTTTACAATACAGTAGTCATAGTGATCCTTTAGAAAATAAGTCACATCATGCTCCTCTCCTCAATCTCTCCAAATATTTGTAATCTGACTCTCATTGACAACTGTAGGGTAAGTGGAGGCAGTCTGACTTCCTCGCCCAGGTGCCTGGGTAACTAAGGGAAGCAGTGTTCCCATAGCCTTGGAGGGGTCTGATAACCAGTGTTCTCATAGCCTTGAGACTGGGTCCTATAAACTGTTCCCATAACATGAAGTGGGCTCATATGTGCAGAATTATGGTATGTTATATAATTTTCTGGTATTTTGCTGATTTTGTTCAACTCTAGTACTTAAAAAAGTAGGGGCTTCTCACTAGATAGACACTGTGGAGCAAGGGCCATGATGTGTGACATGCAGGGAGACATGTGTGGTTTACCCACCCGTGAATAAAGGCATGCCAGACATCCCAACAGCTCTGTGAATATTTTTCCATCTGCATGAATACCATGAACCTGCCTGGCCTTGGATGGTCGCAATGCAACAACCAAAGTACTTCAGTGACCTGTGAGACTACATATTCCAGCCTCTTACTGTCTTTGTAACCACGTCCCCTAGTCCTGCTTCCCCATGTTCACGCAACATAAGTCACACTTGTCTCTTCCCTCTTTCTCAAATGAACAGGTCTTTTCTGATCACATAATTTGAATAAGAAGCTCTTACCACCCCTACTTCTGGTATCCATTATCCCATTCACCCTGCTTTATTTTCTCTTGATTGTACTTAACACAATCTGACAAATTACATGCTTGTTAGTTTTTTTCCATGTTCCTCCAATAAAATGTAGAGTATTTGATACAGAAACTTTGCTTTGTTCACTGCTGAGTTTCCAGCACTGACATAAGTGTATGTGTGATAGTAGGCACTCCGTAAATAGGTAGTGTATAAATAAATACTAACTCAAAAATGTTTATCATCAGCACCATTCTTTTTCCTTAGTGCCAGACCAATATATCTAATTGCCTATGGGATTTTTACAGGTGGATATTCCAAAGGTACTCATAATTCTAATATCTTAGCATGCTCATTTTCTTATATCTCCTATTTCATTCTCTTTGCTATTTCTTTCTTAGTTAATGGCACCCGATCCAATCTGAACCTTTATGACTCTCTCTCTCTCAATTTCACTTTATATCATCCAGTTTATCACCCAAGTTCTTGTTAATTCTACCCCTTCAATATTCCTCAAGTCAGTCTTTTATTCTTCAAATTCACTGCCAGTGTCAATGTTTAGGGACCCATTATTTCTCACAGAGATATTTATAATACCCTTTTAACTGGTATCTCTGGCTCTATTCCCAACTCTCTCAAATCCATCCTTTATACTGTTGGCAAAATGACTTACAAATTCAGGTACTGCTTTGCTCTCTTTTATTCCCATGCAATCCTTTGCATTCTTTTGTTAAAGTACTTTTCACAGTGCATCTGAATTGTTTCCTAATTGCATTTTACCATCAACCTGCTAATGCACTGTAATTCTCCAGTGGAGCCTAAATTCCCAGTAAGTGACTGCATTCTAGGTTTGTGATTTATACTCCAGAACACTTCATTTATAATATATATTTTTTCATGAAAAAGATTTTATTTAAGTAACATTAAGTGGATAAATTAAGATAGTTATTAAGCAGAAATAAATCCATTTCTTTTGATTTAATCATCTGGATATTTCAGATTTTAATTTACCTGTTATATAATTATTTGTTTTCTTCCTCATGAAAATTCCAGTGTTTAGAATACTACCCAGCACATAGTTGGTATTCCATAAATACATATTTTAAAATGAATAAATGAGTGAATAGTTTCTGTAGTTTCCAGTTTGAAATAAAATTCTCATTTGAAACTTTCTGAATTTATTGGAATTCACATTATAAACTTCTCATATTTGTATAGCAACCTGAATATTAAAACAGAGATTTAATTTTTATCTTACATAACTTCTCTGTTTATATGTATGTGTTGAGCTAGTGCTTATATATAAGAGCGAAATGAAAAATAGGAAAATCTGTAGTAAAATATAAAGTTCCTCTACTCCAAATATTTTATGTTTCATATAGTTTTATGTCATTGCACCTGAAATATATATTTTAGTTAAAATATTATATATCTACTTATGTTTAAATAATTGTATATATTTTAGTAAAAATGTTAATTTGATCAAAGTATTTGGATTCATTAATAATTTCTTCTTTTCTTTCAGGTATAAATAGACATTAAGTCACATCACTAAAGGCCATTCTTAGTATACAAGCTAGTAAGAATGAAAAGTTGTAAAAAATAAATGCATTTCTCTTTTTTCCAAATTGTTTGGTTTCTTGTGTGTTGTTCTTTTCTTTTTTAAGTTTAGGAAACCAGGCATATGTTTATTTTATTCCTTTTATAACTGAAATGTGTTGACGTAAATCTCACTTGGTTTTAGAAATAGATAGATATATGTATTTTGTTTTAGCAAGTGATCAGCCTCTTATCTTTGTCTAGATGAGGCTTTTAAAGAGCTGAAAGTATACCCTTGATGGTGTCGGTAGTAAAAATATTAATTATGTTATTTTTGATATAATTAATCATTAGATTGATTAATGACAACCATAAAAATAACTGAGAAAAGTTAAAGGAAAATTGCACACCTAGTGTAGTTATTTTTCCTCCAGAATTGAAGATATAAATCTCAACAGACACAAGGAAAAGTTCATTTTGTTTTCTCACATAAATTAGGAGAAAAGCAAAAGAACAAGCACAAATCAGACTTTTGGCAGGTTCTACATCCAAATACAAATGAATATGTGATCCTTAAAAAGATGAGAAAATGCCACTTTCCTAAGGAGTGATATATGAAGAAATTTTATTTCCATTTATATTGAATAGAAGAATTGAAAAGACATGTCTTGAATACTGTATTCAAGGGCAAGGTATCTCAAATTCTCAAAGCCAGTATTATAATGATGGCTGTTACTTTGTACCTTTACTATGACAATCCTGGATTTAATCTAATTTTTATTGAGCTATGGATGATTTAACCACATTTATTTTTCTAATTCAACACAACCGTATCCTAAACTTTAGACAATACTGAATGATCTATAGATGGAGAGTATCATTTTTACATACGTAGAATATAGTACTTAAGTTCCTGATAATGGTGACAAATAATGTCACGTAGAAGTATTCAATAAATTACAAGCAGAGATGAGGCCAGACCTAACTCAGAGAATAGCAAAGATATTTCTAACAAAGTGAATGATGGCCCATTATTTAGAGCCAGCTTATAAGTTATGATTGAAACCAAATGGAAATAAGAGATCATAAACTCCAATGAGAGATGAAAAATATCAAATAACACCAGCAACTGCAAGTGTGACAATAGCGATATTTATTAGTAAGAAGAGACCCAGTAAAACTTTAGCCAATGTTAGAAAGCAGTAGAAAGGGTAATAATATTCATGGGTAATTTCACTCTTTTCTTTAACATAATGAGCTATATTTGCCAGTGCCAGGCAAGTGGTAGATATTTAATAAATATGTTATTTTTAAAATAAAGATTAGCAGTGAAAGAGAATTAGAAAAATGACCAAGCCTAGTCTTCACAACTTTTTGGTAAGAAGTATACTTGTTTTATCTGAGAGATTTAATTATAATTCTTTTTTTTATCTCTTATATCCAACAAAACAGAACTTCTACGCAACAGGGAAACAGGAATACTCTTCATACAACTTGAACCATGTTGTCTCTTTATGCCTTCAGTATAGGAAGAGAAAATAAAGTGATTAAATTTTACAGTAAGTGTAAAAAATGAAATGACCAAATAGAAATTAATTAAACTAAACATTTTGAGAATTCTCTGTGTGCCAGACAATGTATACATGCAAACTCTAAAGAGGTGAGTAGTTGGAGGGAAAATGTAAACCATTGTGATACCCTCATATTTGACAGTGTAGGAGACAACAATATACTATTAAAAACATCAATAGGAGTAACTCACTTTGCTTATGCTGGGTAAGTGGCCTTGAAGGCTGTGGGAAAGCTTTCCTGGGGAATGACCATTCAAGCTGAATCTTGAAGGTACAAAGTTTGAGAAATCAGCAGGTGCTGGCAAGGACATTTCAGGCTGATAAATATTGAGAGTGTGCAGTTTTGTTGCACAAACATTTTCTGAGCAGCTTCAATATACAGGCATACCTCACTTTGTTATGCTTCGCTTCACTGCGCTTCACAGATGTATTCTTTACAAATTGAAGGTTTGTGATAACACTGTCTCGAGCAAGTCTATTGTTGCCATTTTTCCAACAGCATTTGCTCACTTTGTGTCTCTGTCACATTTTGGTAATTCTCACACTATTTCAAACTTTATTATTATTATATTTGTTACAGTAATCAGTGATCTTTGATGTTACTATTGTAATTATTCTGTGGCACCAAGAACCATGCCCCATATAAAACAATGAGTTTAATAAGTGTTGTGTGTTTCTGACCACTCCACAGACTGGCTGCTCCCCCATCTTTCTCCCTCACCTTGATTCTCCCTAATCCCTGAGACACAGTGATATTAAAGTTAGCCTAAGTAATAACCCTGAAATGGGCTCTAAGTGTTCAAGTGAAAGGAAGAGGAGCATGTCTCTCACTTTCATTCAAAATCTAGAAATGATTAGGCTTGGTGAGGAATGCATGTCGAAAGCTGAGGTAGGCTGAAAGAAAGCTAGACTTCTTGTGCCAACAGTTAGCTAAGCTCTGAATGCAAAGGAAAAGTTCTTGAAGGAAATGAAAAGTGCTACTCCAGTAGCACACAAACAAAGCAGCCTTATTGCTGATATGGAGAAAGTTTTAGTGGTCTGGATAGAATATCAAACCAACCTTAATATCCTTTTAAGCCAAAGCCTAATCCACAGCCAATTCCCTAAATCTCTTCATTTCTGTGAAGGCTGGGAGAGGTGAGGAAGGAATCTGCAAAAGAAAAGTGTGAAGCTAGCAGAAGTTGTTTCATGAAGTTTAAGAGAAGAAGCTCTCCACAACTTCAAAGTGCAAGGTAAAGCAGCAAGTGCTGATATGGAGCCTGCAGCACGTTGTGCAGAAGATCTAGCTGAGATAATTAATGAAGGAGGCCACACTCTACAATAGATTTTCAATGTGGAGGAAGCAGCCTTATATTGGAAGATGTCATCTAGGACTTTATAGCAAGAGAGAAAAGTCAATGCCTGGCTTCAAAGCTTTAAAGGACAAGCTGATTCTCTTGTTAGGGGCTAAAGGAGCTGGTGACTTTAACTTGAAACCAGTGTTCATTTACCATTTTTAATGCCCTCAAGAATTATGTTAATCTACTGTGTCTGTGCTCTATAAATGGTAAAACAAAGCTCTGGATTACAGTATATCTGTTTACAATAGTGTTCAGTAAACTTACTGAATAAACTGTTGAGAAGTACTCTAACTCAGAAAAAAATTTCTTTTAAAACATCACTGCTCATTGACAGTGCACCTGATAGAGTTCTGACAGAGGCATACAATGACATTAATGTTGTGTTCATGCCTGCTAACACAACATCCATTTTGTGCCCATGGACCAAGGAGTACTTTCTACTTTCAAGTCTTATTATTGAAGAAATGCATTCTGTAAGGCTCTTGCTGCCATAGATAGTGATTCCTCTGAAGCATCTGGGCAAAGTGAATTAAAAACCTTCTGGAAAAGCTTTACCATTCTAGATGCCATTAAGAACATTTGTGATTCATGGGAAGAGGTTCAAATAGCAGCATTGATAGGAGTTTGGAAGACGGTTCCAACCCTAACTGATGACTTTGAGGGGTTCAAGACTTCAGGGAAGAAAGTAACTGCAGCTGTGCTGGAAATCGCAATAGAATTAGAATTAGAAGTGGGGTCTGAAAGTGTGACTGAATTGCTGTAACCTCTGATAAAACTTTAACAAGTGAGGAGTTGCTTCCTGCCAATGAGCAAAAAAAAAAAAAAGTTTAACTTGAGACAGAATCTACTTCTGGTGAAGATTGTGTAAATGACCACAATGGATTTAAAACAGTACATAAATTTAGTTGATAAAGTGGTGGTGACAAGGTTTGAGAAGATTGACTCTAATTTTGAAAGTTCTACTGTAGGTAAAATTCTATCAAATAGCATTGCATACTACAGAGGAAACTTTTCATGAAAGAAAATGGTTAATTGAAAAGTGGTTAATTGATGGGGTGAATTTCATTGCTGTCTTATTTTAAGAAATTGCCACAGCCTCCCCAGCCTTCACAACTGCCACCCTATCTATCAGTCAGCAACCGTCAATGCAGGACCCTCCACCAGCAAAAGCGTTATGACTTGCTGAAGGCTTAGAAGACGGTTAGAGGATAAAGTTTAAATCCCTACCACCCATTTCATAATTTGTGAAACTGAGGCTTAAAAAAATTAATTTGCTCAAGGACAAATAGAAATTAAGACATCGAGGCCAAATTTTATCAGGGAATACCACATTTTAAGGGAAACATAAAGGAAAAGGAGATTCTCTAAGCAGATTATGCAAGGTTTACAACCTACCCTTCTAAGTTCCTATTTCATTTATTTTGATGAAAACCAAGTTTAAAGGAGAAAGCCATGCTCAGTAAGTTCATTTTGTATGTAATTGAATTGCTAGAAGCAGCTATGAGGTGTTCTTCTCTGTCAACTGTGAAAAGACACATTTCCTTTATCTTTTTTGTTCATATATTTAGAGACTTTAAAAATATCTATTATCTGTATCTTTAGCAGCTTTTATCACACTATTATATTTAGGTTTTCTGATTTCTATCCTGGCAATTTTTGTCATTTTATGACATTTTACCCACTGGACCAACTTTTGCTTTTGGTACTATTCTCATTTACGAATCCACTTTTGGCATCATTAAAAAACAATCAAATGACATTATGAAGTGAATTTGAGGCAAAATCATCTTTGAAATTAGATACAAAATTATATTGTTCAATTTTAAACTCCAGTTACCAGCCAATAGCTGATTCCACGCCCTTGGTAACCTCCTAATGAAACTAATATCAGTAACAAAGGGCCAAATCATCTTTCTCTCCCAGATTACATGGTAAAGGGCATCAAGCTCATTGATGCTGAAAACAATGAGTAGCTTAATAAATACATACTGAGGGGATGAGTAAAGGAGAGACAGTGTGACTACATTTATAACCTTACATGGTTCTTGGTGAATTGTATCAGGGTCAAATTATCCATCCTTTGTCCAATAAGTCCTTATAAATAAAACCCTTATGTAAATGTTTGATTATATTTTCTTTGAGTCGTCTGTGTTGCTAGTGATAAACAGGGAGTCTGGAGTTTCCAACTTTCACTGTACCATTTCACTGGCATTATGTGAGCAGAATCTCTATGAAAAACCATATTTTCAAGGGAAGAAAAATTAAATATGCTAAGCTGAATCTGACAACATACCAAAGTGAATCCCATTAGCCAGCTGGACCTTCTAAGCGGAACAGTTAATCCTCTGACGTTGGCATTTCTTTCCATAGCTGTTGGTGACAGTTCATTATGTGTGGGGGATATGTAAAAGCAGACAGTCTGTGTGAAGGGGGACGGGGTTGAACTGGCCATTAACTGCATATGTAAGTAGCTATTCAATATTCAATTCATTGCCAATGACTGCACATAAACCTCAGTGTATATAGCTTTTTTAATCTATATGGCCATTTTTGAGAAAATTACTGAAGGATTTCCAAATATCTCTTATTTATGTTGTCCATTTTGCAATATAGTTAAAAGCAATAAAATATACTGTTCTATTATTTTATAAAGGTGATTATTGATTTATGTAGGTACTTAAAGTCTATAACAACCCTATTGAGAAATTAATATTATAAATAGAAAATATTAATTGCTTCTCTACTTGCAAAGCATAAATAAAAAACACTAGCTTTACTCCATACTGAAAGGAAAAGTCAAGGTATTCATAAATATAAGTTTATCAAGGCAGGTGGGCTTTTTTCAAAGAAAATATTTTTTTGAAAAGTGGTCCTCCAGTATGATAAACTTTTAGTGCATCACTTAGTGCATAAACAATAGAGCATCACTTGGTTTCAGTGGTGAAAAAGTGCCTATGGAACATTTGGGGATTTTATTGCTTAGTTACTCAAAATTTAAGTATAATGTTGTATGGTATTCTCAAAAGATATATGTGATTCATCCAAATAGCTAAAATGTCTTCCTAGCAAGTTTATTTTAAGAATGTGCAGAATGGCCCAATCCATGAAATCACTATATAAAAATAAACTATGGATGTCAAAAAATATTTAAAACAAACTAAATTTCAGAGAAAACATTACATAGGCAAGAGCAGCTGATCCTATTTTCTCAACTATCAGTGCAATTACCATTCCTACTGTCCCTGCTATGAACACCTCTGCCGTCACTATTAGCACCTACCGCATGGTGTGCTTTTTATATACATTAGGCAGACTCAAATAAGTTGTGTTATTCATGATCACTTTTTATTTATTTTTCACAATAATTCAATTAGTGGGTGTCTTGGTCCATCTAAGCTGCTGCAACAGGACACCATAGTCTGAGTGGCTTATAAATAGCAAAAATTTATTGCTCACCATTCTGGAGGCTAACATTCCAAGATCAAGAAGCCAGCACGGTTGGGTCCTCTTCTATGTTGTAGACTGCCGACTTACTGTATCTTCAAAGGCAGCAGGGGCGAGCTAGCCTTTTGTAAGGGCATCAGTCCATTCACGGGGGAAGGCTCTGCCTTTATGACCTAATTACCTCCCAAAGGCTCTACCTCCTAATACCATCATGTTTGGCATTAGGTTTTCAAAATATAACTTTTTGGGGAGACAAACACTCAGACCATAGCAGTGGGTGTTATTTTTAAACTAGAAACAGGTTCAAGAAGTAGATAAATAACACATGGTTACAGTTATTAGAAAGCTGATTAAACACTCATCTTGTCCCTCAAAGAGCTCAGTCTGATGTGTGAAGCCATCTAGTGATGTCAGCCAGGACTCACCTTTGAACATTGATTGAGGCCAGTTTGTGATGTATGATTTGTGGCTTTTCCTCTCTTCCTTACCCTCAGATGTTCAATGTTCTCCCCATCTCAAGGCCTCCTCTCAGAAATGAATCTGTCATGATTTTCTGTCATCTCTCTACACTCATTGCTTTGTTGTACATGCTGGTTTCTCTGCCTAACTACATTTCTAGGCTGAACTAAATGCTCCTTCCAAGGTAACCAGAAATATCTGTCCATTCTTCCATCATACTTGTTACTGATAGGTTGAAATAACCTGTCTATGTCCTCTTCTGTAGGAGACTGGTTTGTTTCAGTCTGGCAAATGTGACTCAGCTCTGTATGGAAAACCTACAGAAGCAAAGTGGTGGGCAGGAGCCAGACCTTCAAACCAAGTTTTCCCATAGGAATCAGGCCTAGAAAATGCATACAGACTGTTATGGCTTGCTCTTGCTAAAACTCCATCACCCCAGTCTAAAACAACAAATGTGCATTGTCTATCTTCAAGGTAATTTCCAAAGCCTGTATGAATTTTCCCAAGGACAGAGCTAATCAGCTCGCCACCATTCCCCTCCGCATGTTATTTTCATTTCCTTGATTGTACCTAAAATGTAGAAAATAATATTCTATGTAATAGATAATAAGTCTTTCTCTGATGTAAGACCCGAGAAAAACAATAAAAGCTTGTCTAGGCAAGGGCCGAGGTTCTCTCCTCTTGAGACAGTGGGTGAGGCATTCATAGACACTCTCCCCTTGAAAGAGTAGCCGTGCCGTCCCCTTTTTCTCCACAGGATTGCTGTCGCCTGTGCATTTATTCTCATCTCCAGTCACAACAGGCGGACTCTGCTGGCCGGAGTCCGCCACACTCTTCCCCAACCTCACCCATCTGGACTGTAAGGCTGGAATGTGAACTTTACATTTTTAGGTTCCTATTGATGTGCACATTATTATGGTGCATTTGTATCTTGAGACATTCACTTTGGCTTTCTTGTGAAACATGTCTTTTATTCTCCCCTCAAATCTCTCTGGTCATTATTTGTTTCGATTTTTAGACTTTTGGTTTTGTTTCCTTTTCACTACATTAACCCTTGAGGAAATCTCTCTTTACTTGCTTTGCTTCAGCTGGTGCCTACATGCCAGAGTCCAGCCCAGTGGTTTTGTCATGATCTTCCACTAACATGGCCATTTGGATAACTCACAGATATCTCAACCTTAGCATGTCCAATGCTTAATTATTGATCTTCCTCTTCACCCCACATTAGACCCATTTCATCCCATATTCACAGCAGTAAAGGGCACACCTCTCCTCACACTTGCTCAACCCTCAAACATCATGTTGAATCTGTATCAAGTCAGGTTGTCTTCATCACCAGCATGTAACTCAAACCTTTTCTCCCTTCCTTCCTTCCTTCCTTCCTTCCTTCCTTCCTTCCTTCCTTCCTTCCTTCCTTCCTTCCTTCCTCCCTTCCTTCCTTCCTTCCTTCCTCTCTCTTTCTTTTTCTTTCATACTCCACCACTACCATTCAAGTTCATATAAACCATATTTGCCTCCTGAGTTATTAACATCACTTTTTAATTAGTGATTCTGTGTATATTCTTGCTTTCTTTCAACTAATTGTACCCAAGAGCAGTGGTAAAATACTTGAACTGTGACTAGGATCAGATGACTCTTGTGTTTAGTTTTCTAACTGCTGCTCATAGGATAAAATAAGCACTACCTAACATATTAAATATAAATTTGAGTGTAGTCACTTAGATACCTCCTGTTCTCAGATCTCACTGATACCAACATTAAAAATGATCAACAGCATATAATTTGAACTCCAAAGGCCTCATTTTTCTATATTTTTCTGAAGCTTTTATGGGACATCAAAGATAAGCTTATCTCCAAATCAGCCGACAATAATTTATAAAAATCTTATTTAAATTGTCCAATTTTCTTCCACCAAAATTGTACTCACTGTAGATGGTGCCATCTCTTTGTCTCCCCACCTCCCATACAAGAAACTGTTTTTCGGTTCTCCAGGTTATTTCTGGTCTCCTTCACACACTTCCACTTCAAAATGTTATCTAGTAGCATAACTCTTCAACAATGAAAAAACTTACAAAAGACCAGCCCAAATAAGTGACCCCCTTATGTTCTCCAACACAGTTCTAGAAGCCCTTTCATCTTTTTCCATTAAATACTTTGACCCTTGTCCACCATGCCTCTTTCCTATCTCATTGCTTTCACATATATTGTTCCCTTTGCCTGGAAAGTTCTTCCTCCTACTCTTTCCATTACTTGCATATTAAATTGTATTCGGTTCTGTTCTGTTATAGTTTTATTAAGGTGAGGGCAGACTCTCTATTGTGTTTGCTGCTATATCTCCAATACCTAACATAGAGTCTAACATATGGTTGTTATTCAAAAAAATTTATTAAATAAATATATGATAAATGAGAGAATGAATTAATGAATGACATGGATGAAACAAACATAAAATAGCAATCTTTTGAATGGCTATGACTCAGAGCTGTTTGCACTTTAAGTTTTATTTTTGTCTTCCTTGAAGAAAAAGCAAATTTCAATGAGAAAATCTGGCTTTGGCTCGGATATGTGTTGTGTGTTGTGTGTAGTACTTCAACGTCTTCTGTTTAGCAGAAAAGTTACTTATTTATTCCACTTATGTATATTTTTTATTCTTGGCCCTGGTCTCAAGCAATGGGACAGCATCTGTAAAATTAGAATATATTTCTCAATTCATGATTTCTACTCAAGATTATGTTGTAAAATTGTACTAATTTAGTAAAATGTAAATATAAGTATATATAAATATAAATGTAAATGTATACATATATTTCAGAGGTGGAATATAGGATTCTCTTTGTTACTTCATAAGTGTAGGGATCATGAGATTATTAGAAAAGGGTATTTGAGCTGTGGTACTTTCTTCAATAACATGATAATCCTCTCTGATTTGTAACTTTATGGTCTTAGTTTATTTTTGAGGGAAGTCTTTTCAATGGTAAATTTAAATGCCTATAGAGAGGCCAAAAGAATTTCGGTAGTTCCTTCCAAAAACCATAAAATGTTCATGCTTCAAGAGCTATATATTTATGTCAGTTTTTGGAAGGCCTGATGAAAATAGGCCTTAATAACGCTTCTAAGCAACTGCAGTTCTATCTGAGATAGCAATTCTTTTCTCAGTCTCCAAAGAAATGTTGATTTGATGAGTGCTTGTGTATAAGTGCAAAAATGGAAGCAAAGAAAAATTATAATTGGATGGCAAATGACTCACAGATTGAGAGTTTTACTGGTCCATTGATCAGGATTAAAACAAATATACATTGGAAATACACGTTTCAAGTTTTTGTCAAATTTCTAGCTGTGAATAGAAGAGGCCACCCACCAGGGTTATAAGCCACTTTATAATGGCACAACTGTCCATCAGCACATCTTATAACTCCATCTGTCTACCCATCCATCCATTTAGTTATTTGTTCATTTGCAGATATCCTCTGAGGAACTACTCTATTCCAGGTACTGTGCAAGTTCCTACGATGTAATAACAAACAAGGAAGACATATTCCCTGGCCTCAGATTTCCTGGTGCTTATAGTCTCCTGAGGAAAATGTAAGTCTTAAACAATATTGTTACACAAACTCCAATTGCAGCCAGTGGTATGATGCATTATTATAGAATCCCATTGGAGTGCACGATAAGGGAGGGGATCCAACCTGGTCTAATGCAAACTTGGAGAAATTTTCACTGTGCAAGTATCATTTATATGAGACTTGATAGCCAAATAGGAGTTAGTAGACAGGTAAAAGAGGGTGGGGTATGATTGGGGGTGGAGAGAAAGTATTCCAGAAAGAGGGGACTGCACATAAAACAAGTCTCTGGGGCGGAAAGGAGTGTGATGCCATCATAGTTTTCTTGGCCTTTCAAACTTCTAGAAGTTGCCTATATCCTTGGGCTCCATGCCCCTTTCCACTATTTTCAAACCCAATGAAGTTGTATCTCTCTGCGCCTTTTTATCTGTGGTCACATTGTCTTCTAACTCTCCTATTCTGTTTCTCTCTTCTATTTTAAGGATACTTGTGATTATATTGGGCCCATAGGGATAGCCCAAGGAAATCTTTCCTAATTTAAGATCCACTGACTAGCAATCTCATTCTCATCTGCAACTCTTTGCCATGTAAGGTAACAAACCCACAGATGCCAGGGATTAGGGCCTGGCTATCTTTGGGAGCCCATTTTCTTGCCTAAAATATCTATAGGGAAGAGAATTGATTAAAGCTATTGATTGTGTTAAAAATAAAGATGGAAGTATAAATGATTCTGGTTCAATCATAGGGAAATACAGTGCTTTTTGTTTACTAAAATAGCAAGAATGGAAGAGGAGTCAGTTTGGGAGTGAAGTTGAGATTTTGAGTCTAGGCTTAGGCTGTTGAAGTGCGAAAGACAGCAACTGGAGACGTGGAACAGGCAATTGGATATATGGGTCTGGAGCTCAGAGTAGATGTTTCTATTGCAGATACAAATGCTGATGTATAGATGATAACTGATGTAATAGAGATCACCTGCACAGATTGTATGAGAGAAGAAAGCTTAGGACTGAGAACAGCCAGTATTCCTACCCTAATAAAGTCTATTTATGAATCATTAAGATTCATCTACCTTTCTACTTCTTTGACTTCAGGATTTCAAATAAAATATTTTAGAAAAATTGTGATTCATTTTGATCCTAATAACTTTCATAGAATGAAACCACCTATAACTAAATCAAATCTGTCCTGCTATGCAATCATGTGACTAGCCTTTCATGTAAGGTGGGCAACTTGATCTTCCAAGCAAAATAACATAGCAAACTACGGCAAAAACCAGGGGAACACTGAGAAGGAAGTTATGACTGCTTTCAAGAATGAACTAATCGCTAATTCAAAAACCATGGAAGGTAAGTCTGCATAAATGAGGTTTCTGGAGCACAACATTTTCCATTTTATTTTCTATCATGTCTTCATTCCTGGCAGCAGCAGCACTTAGCAGTTTATAGCAGTGGTTTTCTAGGCCAGTTGCATAGCAATTAGCTAGGAACCTGTTAGAAATACAAATTATTGGGCCTTACTCCTGACCTACAGAATCAAAAACTCTGAAGGTGGAGCCCAGATATCTGTATTTTAATAAGTCCTCCAAGTGATTCCTGTGCTCACTATCATCTGAGAACCACTGTTTTAAAGTACTAGAGCTACTTTATTAGCATGTGAAGAACCTTGGATTATAAACTGTAGTCAAGTGAGTGATTTATTAGTACAAAGCATCATCTCTTAACCCTGACCAAGCTCTTGCTTGGGTCCTTCAGACATGGTCCTGTTCCCACCCTGTTCCCATCTTTTTCTCAACCTTATTGCTATTTCTTTTAAGACTTTTGAAGAGTGAGAATCAATGAGTTCTTTTTGGCTAGTATTACAAGTTCTATTGTTGCATTCACACTAAGTTACAATATGTCTGTACCAATGCACCAAAGTAGTTGCTTTTCCTCCCAGGGCTCGTAGCCAGGAATCTTTCTGAGCAGGCTCTTGTCAGATATCTCTTTAAAAATTTCCCCAGTGGCCTCCCCTTGCCTCTCATATTGATTTCTCTTATACCTTTTCATTTCCCATTGTTTACCTTTCTCTGTTCTCTGACCTCTCTCCTAGGTTCTGTAATAATTTTCTTGACACATATTTACAAGGCTTTGCCCTTTTATTTAGTTCATGCAAATTACCTCTTATCTATAGAAAAAAGGAATATTTTAAATATAACAGGAAAGGGGAATATTAATTCTACATTTACCAATTTTTAAGTGTTTAATTCTCAACAGTATGGGCTTTAGAGTCAAGATAGGTGGGCAATTCACTGGGGATTGTAGCATTTTTATGGTACGTTGATTCCATCCATTCACTATACTTTTCTACCCGAGTTGTCCTACATTCTAGCAGTAAAAGTTTTTAATGTTGTCTGTCCTCTGTGTTGTTGCTGTAAGTTTGCTATTAAAATATATTAACTATATTTAAACAAGAGAATATATGGGCTCAAATTCTACCCCTATTGTTTCATGTGACCTTAAGCTATTTTAGTAATTCTGAGACTCAGTTACCATATCTTTAATATGGACACAATACCAGCACTGATCTCAGAGGGTTCCTGAAAATATTAAACAAGATATTGTATATAAAGTGCTTTGCATGGTACCTGGTATGTGGAAGACACTCAGTAAATACTGGTTATTATTAAAAAGAGGGACGTGGGTTTTTAGATTATGTTTTACTTCATTTGAGTTGCTAAACCAAACAAACAAATTACCAGAAACTAGGTGGCTTATTACAATATGAATTTATTTCTGACCCTTCTGGTGGCTAGAAGTCCAAGACCAGGGTGCCAGCAGGGTCAGGTCAGGGTCATCCTTCGGGTTGCAGAATTCTCGCTCTGTCTTCACAGATCAGGGAGATGGCTGAGGAGCTCTTCGGGGCCTCTTTTATAAGGGTACTAATTGTCTTCATGAGAGCTCAACCCTCATGATCTAATCAACTCCCAAAGGCCCTGCCTCCTAATACCATAACCTTGGGCTTTATATTTTCAAGATATACATTTTAGGGGAATATACACATTCACTCAGACCATGGTAGCTTATAAGCCTACCTTGATATGTACTAAATACAGTCCTTTTATTACATAATAGCTTGTCACTGCTGATTCAAATTTAGCTGGTGATGTCATATGACATTATAGCAAATTTTAAAATTACCAGAAAGAACTCTAGTGGGTGCTAATAAATATTAATTCAATTTTATTTAGAAACACTTTTTCTAATCTAATCAGTAGTCAGTCCACTGAGCCTCTTTCATTTCATTTCAATCATTCATTGTTGTTAACTTTGAATATTAATACTCTAAAATGGACACTACTCTCTGTTCCTCAAAAGCATCTTTCTGTCCCTTAAAGTATTTTGAGTCATGTAATTTATTTCAAGTACACATTCTAGATTAGGGCACCAAAACAATCTCTTTCTGCCTTAGGAATTTGGCTAATAGTAACATAAAAAGAAAATTAAGAAGAATTTCTAAGTTAACAATATACAGATTAACTATTGGCACTTTAATCAGTTAAATGGCATCAAAGAGTGACACTGAAATGCTTTACATTTCATTACATTTGTGATTAGCATGACAAGTCACCACATTCATGTTTATTCCGCCTAGGAGGTGGAAATGTATTATTTATGAATTCAATTTCTCCCTCTGCATGAAATATTAAGGCTAGATATATACAGATGTAAAGGGAAGTGCTGATTTTCATTTACTAGTAACAGGAAAGTCTAGTGGCAAAAACATGTCATGGTTAAAAGATAGAAATTGTGATGGACTGATTTGTTTATACTATTTCATAAACTTTAAAGCCAGAGAGGCTGTTCTGTCAGTCTTCTGTAATATGAGACAAGGATGAGCACATTCTCAGGAAGGAAAGTGACCCAGGGCAAGAGCTGGAGATCCTACTTTTAGACTTCAACTGTGCTAAAAGGTAAATTAAGGGATAAGTCTCATAAAATTCTTCACAAATACCACAATGAACCCTTTTGCCATCCTAGAGTGTATTGCCTACTTGTGGATTAAGTAGAGGAACAAATAAGAGCACAATAGTTTTAAAAAACTGACCAAATCTAGGAAAAATATGCTTTTTAGACAGTGTTTATTGATGGTATCGACATAAAATCCACTGACACCACATGGCATGTACTGCAACAAGGACTCCTTCCCTCGTTTTGACTGCCAGAGTCACTCAGTGAAATAGCTCCCTGTTTCTATGTGACAATCTTTGGACATAGACCTGGGTGGGCAAGTAGGTAAAGAAGGGGAGAGAAAGCAAAAAAACACAAGCTGTGTCTACATTGCCGAGTAGCTCATTTCTCATCTAACACTGCAGTTGGTGGGGAGAACTTAATGAAAGAACAGTAGTCTGTTATAAGCAAATATCATATCTTTTCACAGGAAGTGATGGGTAGAATGAGTGGGAGAAGATACTCCATTTCCAAAATATTAAAATGCAAAAAAAATGTGAGTGCAAGAATAAAAAACATGTAGGATATATTCTACTAAACAATTTATGTGATGTTTTGGTCCTTAAACCTTGGACTTGTTTATATTTTTAAGTAACGTGCTTTACTTATGTCCCAATCCACATTCAAACCAAAAGGAAATCACTCAATATTGCCTTCAGAGTATACCCAGTGATTTTTTTTCCTTAGCCATTGCAAAAATCTCTGAATTGATCACCTATTTCCATGATCATTTCCTAGAATCTATTCTCCACACAGTGGGGTGATTTAATATGAGTATGATAATGTTAAACTTGCAAACACATTGAAGGAAAACCTAAAGTCCTTTTGTAACTTAAGCTACAAGGCCCTCTATGTTCTCCTACCAATGCCTCTCCGCTCCTATCCGCCCCTTACAGCTGTCGGCACTCTGCCCTCTCAGAGTGGCCCACAAGCTGACTGGCCTCAAACACCAGAACACACTCTGGTCTCAGAGCTTCACACAAGCTTCAGTGTGTCTGTCTTAATATTAAATAGTGAAGAATAAAAAATAATGCACATTTTAAAACAAAAGGCTGGTTAAGTAAGTGATAATGTAGGCATAAAAGGAGATATAAAGCCATTCAAATTTTGTTGTGGTTACCTAAATAAGTAATAGAAAATGATCCTTGATGTAGTGTTAAATATAACAACATACAAAACTGAATATAGAAAATAATATAGTTGTAAATTCGTCAGTATTCATATCAGTACTTTCATTTTGTAAAAAAGAAATCAGTGTTAATTAACACAGATATGCAGAGCTCTTTTTTTTTATTTTATCTGCTTAATTCCAGGTAGTTTAGTGACACCTATTGTGGTGACAATCTTTGGGCATAAACACATTAAAGGTGCCTGACCTGGAGATAAAATCTGGAAATAAATCAATGTTATCTTTGATCTCTATTCATCTGTCTTTAAGTGTCTTCTCTAGCTTCATGGTTTTCTTTTCCATTCTGCAGAATTAGTGCTCAAAGCAAAAGAAAAATTATTCTTACAATATCCTCCTAAAATTGTTTGTCATATTGTAATATATATATATAATATAAAATTGTATATTATATTGACTGGCTCAGAATCAGGGTGAGGTTGTTATATTTTATTCCCTTCATAATTACTTTTCAAAGAAAATGCAAAAATGAAAAATATTCCAAAAATGATTTCTTTGTGAAGTATTTTTTAATACTTGGACAACTTATTAAGCACCATTTCATTGTTTGGTAACTAGTAAAGAGAAGTTGTCCTTTTCCAAGTAGTAATTTACATGTAAATAGTAATCACCAAATAGCAACAAGAGCATAACAATTATCTTGCAGCTGTTTGCATATCATTTGCTTCTTAAGGATCCCCAAGGAGAAATGGAAATGAATAACTATGGGCACGTCCAGTTGATCTATATTCTTTAGCTGTAGTAATGTGTTCTAACTTAATCTGATTCTAGCTAAGAATAGGGCGATACTGTGTTTACACAATTGGACAGTTCCAAACTAAGCCAAATAAGAGTTCAAAATAATCTCTTCAGAGGGAGTTCTTGTGCCTCTTATTTTTCACAAGCGATCACTGTATAAGCATATGTTATTTGATGACTGAAATTCTGAGAATGTCTGGAATCATTTTTTTGATCCAGTCTTTTAAAAAGGAGAATAAAAGCTCACACTCTGATATTGTTAATGTAAAAAATTTCTCTGGTTTATGAAATAAAAATTTAAAGACCAGTCACAGGTTTTCAATGTTTTTCTAGGTAACAATGTAATTTGAAAAAAATATAATTAGCATATGTGAATAATGCTTTGTAGTTAATGAAAGCTACTTCCATGTTAATGTCATGATTTTAAAATAGTTCTTAATAATTCTATATAAGATACACTTAAAAACAATATGGATATTCATGAAGAGAGAAAACACATTCTACTCATTTAAATGCCTTATTGTATTCCAAAGCATTTAATTATGGTCAATTCTGCCAACTTTTGTATGATCAGGTAATTTCATAAACTATAAAATATGATGCTAATATAAAATCAGTTTCCAAAATGAAAAAGATGTATTAGCTAAAATTCAGAGCAATTACAAATCCTCATTAACTCAGCACAGCTGAAGACAATAGATAAGTCTAAAATGTTGCCTGGTTTCAAATCAATTCCTTGTTATTGAATAGTTTGTACTCAGTAATTTATTATTGACTCAAAGAGTCATTTGCATTTTATATCAATGGCATTTCCTCATGACTATGACCAAGTAATAACAGGCAGGCATGGTTAAAGGATACTGTAGTCTAATGAGCAGTACTATCATCATACCACCTTTTACAGTCTGTTCCATCTTTGTTTAATTTGATCATAAGAAATTCATAGTCTGTGGAGGTCAGCAACTTTCATTCTGCTACATGAGTAGCAGTTTAGTCCAATGGTAGTGAGGGAATCTCCTGCAATCCCCCAAAAGTTTATATTCAGAAATATAACAAGTAAATTTAAAGTGCCATAGTTACTTTAAAAAACACACGATGTCCTTAAAAATAATGCATTTTTTGTTGTTTATTTTTTATTTTTAAATTCCAGTTTACATTTAATCATATGCTGTACTATACAAAATAGTGGCCAGTCATATACTCTACAAAGAGGTCCCCCAATAATTCAAGTATCCACCCTGCTCCATAGGAAGTTATTACAATGTTACCGACCACAGTCCCCATGCTGTAATTTACATTTCTGTGACTATTCTGTAACCACCAAAGACAGCTGTATCAATGTCTCATGTCATAGTTTTGACATGTTAGATATTATCTTCAATTCTGGCAAACCCCTCTAAATTAGATGATAATATGCCCATTACATGGACAGGGAAAGAAAAACCCTGAAGTTCAACAACTTAGGTATATTTTCCCAGTTCATATTGAATCCATGATTCAGTTCCACAGCCTAAAGCAATTATCACAGAGAGAGTCAGATTCTCACATGTAGTCTAATGAAATACACAGCCCAAGATGCCTTACATATTAATGCTTGAGTGGAGAGGCACTCTATTCAAATGACTTATGCATTCATTTATCCAAGTGAATAATATTCATTAGTATTCAGTTATTCATTCACTGAATAACTAATAGATGTTGTGTTAAGTAAAGTATAGATACAATAAAACAACTAGTGTGCTTAAATAGAATGCCATTCTTAAAAAAATTTGCAAAAGTTAATGAACTGATTTTCCAATGATTTTAGACTCTAGGGACTCATAAATCCTGCTACCTCAACTCTAGTAACCACAGAGGCAGCTGCACAAAGAGAGAGTTTCCGGAGTCGGAGAACACTTCACTAGAGTGGAACACTGCAGGCGACACCGGGGCAAAGGGACTGACATGTGTTGAGCACATGATATATGTTTGACACTTCAGACACACTGTTTCATGTGGACCTCTCAGAAACACTGCTTTGTAAGAAATAGTATATTACAGGACTTTACAGATTTTGTGTTTTGCTTTTTTTTTTTTGAAAGATTTACTTATTTATTTTCAGAGAGAGAGAGGAAGGGAGTGAGAGGGGGCAGAAATATCAATGTGAGTGAGAAACATTGATGCATTGTCTCTTGTTCGTGCCCCAACCTGGGTCCAGACCCACAACCCAGGCCTGTGCCTTGACTGGGAAGCAAACTGGTGACCTTTCGCTTTGTGGAACTATATTCAACCAACTGAGCCACACAGGTCAGGAACGTATTTTTCTTTTCACAGGAGAATTTTATGATATAAATATCATAGTAGAGTAACATATGACAGCTGGAAAAAGCATTATTTGTCTCCTCCATTTTGCAGGACAAGTGACAGAAGTTCAGGGAAGTGAACTCACTAAGGGCCACAAAAGAAATCAGTGGTCACGTCTGATCAAGAGCTACTAGAACCCCAGTTTTGTGCCTTTCCCCCCAGAAAGCTTAAGGCAGTGGTACACAGTGATTCTAACTGGCACGCTAGGTTCTCGCCTAAAATCTCTTCAGAAGAAATAAGACAGCAATTCCTTCTGCCAAGAGAAGACAAGGATGTGCTTATCTCAGATTCCTTTTACTTTTTCTTTTTTCTGGAATACAAGCCCAGACAAGCAAGTAGTGCTGAATGTGTGACTTTGATGGACACATTTACTGGCTGGAAAAAAATCAAGGAAGCTGAAAATTTCCTCACCTGCCACCTGTGATGTGCTTTCAAGACAGGCGATTCAATTTGCTCTATTATCCCAAAAATGCTTCTTGGAAATGACTATCCAGTATTTCATTTGCTTTGCTGTATGTCAATGCTTTTTCTTTAGAGTTACCTTAAATCTTACATTTCACTATCACTCATTCAAACTTGCTAGAAGAAATGTGCAAATATACGTATAAAATAATATAGGACTTGTCATCTAAGAGTCATCAAGAATAATAGAATAAAAATAATGAAAATATAGATATCATTTTACTATCATATATAAAAAGTAAACTTGTAACAGGCAATTATACTTTCTACTTGACTTTCAGAAGCTATTATTAGTCACACCCAGAAAAAACATGGGTTTACTCTCTTCTTTCTCTTCTCAGATAATTAAGTTCATATCAAATCATCCTTTTAAAATTTTAAATAATTATTCATTTTCAATTACAGTTGATTTACAGTATTATATTAGTTTCATGTGTATATCCAGTGATTAGACATTATATAACTTACTAAGTGACTGCCCTGATAAATCTACTAGCCATCTGGCACCATACATAATTAACTACAATATTATTGACCATATTCCCTAGGCTGTACTTTACATCCCTGTGACTATTCTGTAACTACCAGTTCATACTTCTATGTCTTTTTACCTTTTTCAGCCAGTCCCCACACTCTGTCTCATCTGGCAATCATCAAAATATTCTGTATGTATAAGTGTCTTTCTGTTCTGCTTGTCCATTTATTTTATTTTATTTGTTTAGGTTCCACATATAAGTGAAATCATGTGTCATTTGTCTTCCTCCATCTGACTATTTCACTCAGTACAATATGCTCTGGGTCCACCCATGTTGTAGCAGGTGGCAGGATTTCTTTATTTCTTATGGCTGAATCCTGTTCCATTGTGTACATGTACCACTCCTGGTGCCTGCTGTGACCACCCCTTGAGTGTGTCACTTGTGGAGCTAGTTGGTGGTACTTCCACATGGTCTGAAGCTGCTCACCAGGTGAACTGGCTCTGGGGCCTCCTAGAAGTTTCAGGCCCAGGTCAGTTGCCACCTGTGCCCTGCCCAGTTCTACCTGGCATGAGCTACAAAGGGATCTGCATATGGCTGCTACTTTTGTTGGGCTAGTGTGTGTCCAGAAGAGGTCAAGATATGAACCAAAGCTGGCAGCCACTAGTTGTGGGCCTTGGGCCACTTAGCAAAGGTATGAAGCATGCTGAGGCCAGGTACTTCCTGTTTGAGAGATTTTAGAAGTCTGAAGCATGACCCAAGATAAGCCATTTGTATGGAAAAGCCAGTGGAAACAGCTTGGGTGGGCCTGAAAGTTGGCTGGGGTGGGGTCTCAGGGAATCACGTGGGCAAACTGCATTAGCCAGGTTGATGGAGACTCAGATATGGCACCCACCCACTGGCTCTGTTGTGGGGAGGTTCAGAAAAGGAACGAGGGCTTTTGCTAGCAGTTCTGCCTGAGAAGAAGCTGTTCCTCTATCTCTCACCCTTACCGGACATTCAGTTCCTCCTTGTATGTTTCTGGATTTTCAAGCTGCTGCCCCAGCACTGGAGCTCAGAGGACATGAGTCCCCGTAAGTCTGTGCATGGGCCCTTTAAGTGAAGCGCTTCTTTTCACTCAGTAAAAATCCCCGCTGGTTTTTACAGCCAGAAGTTATGGGGACTTCTCTTTTTGGCATTGGAACCCTGGGCTGGGGTACCTGGTGTGGAACTGGGACACCTTGCTCCTCAGGGCTGACCTCTGCAGCCAAAATATCTCTCCTGACTTTCATCCACCACACGTGGGTGTGGGACCAACCTGTTCCATGTCTTGGCCCCTCCTACCAGTCTCAATGTGTTTTCTTTATATTCTTAGTTGTAGAACTTCTGTTCAGCTAGATTTCAGGTGGTACTGAATGATGGTTGTTCTGCAGTTTGGTTGTAATTTTGCTGTAGTTGTGGGAGGATGTGAGTACTGCATTTACCTATAGGTTCATTTTGACTGGGACCTTCCCCCTTAAAAAAATTGCCCTGGCTGGTGTGGTTCAATGGATTGAGTGCTGGCCTGCAAATCAAAGGGTTGCAGGTTTGATTCCCAGTCAGGGCACACACCTGGGTTGCGGGCCAGGTCCTCAGTTGGGGGAGCACAAGAGGCAACTGCACATTGATGTTTCTCTCCTTCTCTTTCTCCCTCCCTTCCCTTCTCTTTAACAATAAATAAAATAAACATTTAAAAAATAAAAATAAAAAAATTTCCTCTGGTTGCTAAAGCTAATATCAAGTGATACCTGAATATATTATGTTTTCACTCTTTCAAGTCTGGTTTATAACCAATAAACTGATTTTTATAAGAAATCTCCCATGATTCACATGGTGTTTTACAATTTGCAGTTACGTATTGCAAATATAGGAATGACTTCTTTTTGTTTAAATAGTTCATCAATAACTTTTTTTTCACAGCAGGGTGAAATGTAAACTATGATGTTCGTTTCACATGAACCTGCCATTGGTTGGATGGATTATGGATAAATTATGCTGATCCAGCCATTGGGAGGACCAACGCTGTTACATTGTTTCCTCCGTTTTCTGGTACTGATGGATTCTCATAAGTGACTTTTTGAAATAAGAACAATTCATGCCTAAAATCCAAGCTTGTGCTAGATACCAGCAGGGTTTATTGTTATATATAGTGACTGAGGGACTATCTTAGGGCACTAGAGGAATGGATGACCAGGCAGAGATTGTTCTCTTTCAAAAGTGGTAATGGCTTCAGCCAGGTCCATCCAACACATTCTCTCATTTCTCTTGTGCCCACTGTCCTGAATTTTTCATGTAAATGGCTTGATGTAGTTTGTAGAACCAGATTTTTCTCTGTGCAAACCTCACCAGCCCACATATGGATAGAGTTCTTGGCTTCTGAGTTTCAAAAAAATACTTTATATTGGACTGGCAAAAATTTTCATTTAGTTTTTTTCATATGATGGCTCAAGTAGTGCTTAGTTTTCTTTAACATCATTCAAAACAATTTTGTTAGTTTGTATTATGACAGGTGTCATATCAGTATGCATTTAAAAGAACTTATCAAAATTGGTGAATTTTTGTGCAGCCATTTTAATATTGAAGATGGAAGAAAATATGCAACATTTTTGGCATATTATGCTTTATTGTTTCAAGAAAGGTAAAAACAAAATTGAAATGCAAAAAAAGAAAAAGGTTTATGCAATGTATGGAGAAGGTGCTATGATTGATTGACTGTGTCAAAAGTGATTCGCAAAGTTTCTTGGTACTATTGACATTTTTGCCAAATAATTCTTTGCTGTGGGGCTGTCTTATGCATTGAAAGATGTTTAGCAGCACCCTTGGCCTCTACCCACTAGTAGCCAATAGTGGGAGATAGCCAACATACTCAAAATATTCAAATAAATAAAGTTATGGGTGAAAATGAAAAGTGTGTCTTTTATTTTATGGGAAAACCTAAATGAACTTTTTGGCTAAACCAATAATAAAAATTTTTAATAATATCCAATTTTCAATTTAAACATTTTTTTAAAAATATTTTATTTATTTATTTTTAGAGAGAAGGGAAGGAGAAATAGAGGAGAGAAACATCAATGTGTGGTTGCCTCTTGAGCACCCCCTACTGGGCACCTAGTGCACCACCCAGTCATGTGCCCTGACTGGGTGGGAATTGAACCTGTGACTCTTTGGTTCCCAAGCCAGCACTCAATTCACTGAGCTACACCAGCCAGAAAATTCAAATAATTTTAAATCATGTATAAAAAGAGCTCAATCTCTCAAGTTCCACTAAAATTATATGATTTAAAAATTATAGTATAATTTAAAAATATTGGTGTTTTACCAAAACATTATTGGTATAAAAGGTGTCATTTTCAAATCTTGGAATTTTGGGGAAAACATGTTTTAAAACATACATTTCAAGTTCTTGCCCCAAAACTGTTCTCTCACAAGACTTCTGATTTCTTTTGCTTGTTCTATTGCTATATATATAGGGTTATATATTGTTTTATATATAAACATATATATACACATACATATATATAATTGCAAACAACTTTGCACATATAGTAGTAACTCCAATATTTTCTGCCACTGATTGTGACATGAGGAGAATATGAATAATATATGACTGTATAATTAGCTTTAATAGTTGACTGTAGTAAAAAAAAAGCTTGCAATTGCTTTACACAAAATGAATGGCAGTAACCAAAGCCATTTTGCTAATACATTGGCCTGAAATTTTACTGAGACTTTAGGATGAAAACAGGTTTGTTCCATGTTAATCTTTTTTACTTACTCTAAACCTACAGCAGCCTATAACATTCACTTGATCCTACTTTGAGATTTGACCACTGAAGAAGAGGGAATCCTAGAGATACTGGAGCCTGATGATCGTAGGTGCTGTCCAGTAGTAAAGACGAAATATCCACAGAGGTTCTCCAGTCTGTAGGATGGTAGGTGGAATGGGGTGGGTCCTTGGGAGGTGGGATAAAAGGGTGGGGAGTCCTCATTTCTCTTTGTTTATGAAATCATGACAACATCAATATCTACTTTATAGAGCAGTTGTGAAGATTAAGGAGGTTAATTTACAGAGCACTATGTGGAGTGGAGTGCCCCGCACACAGCAAATATTGATTATGTATTTGTTGAATGAATAAATAAATGAGGTGACATATAAACTTAGTCTTAAAAGATGAGAGGGTTTTTGCTAAAGGTGGAAAGGTGGATAGTCCTCTAAATAGTTGGAGCAGAAAAGTTTCAAGGACTGACAACCAAATTTAGGGCAGAAGTAAGGATCTGATGTAAAGGGGAGGAGGTTAAAAACAAGGTTATTCCAGGTGTGAAAAACTTTTCACACACTGCACTAAACACTTTAAACATTGCACATGGGGGAGCCACAGGTGGTTTCTAGGTAATGAGATAATCTATTGAATCAAAATTCTATAAAAAGAGATAAAATAAAAATTTAACATGTGATAAGATTTTCATAAAACATCAAGTTATTTTAGATGAAGATTAAGAAAAATATTTAAAAATTGTTCCTTCCAAAGTTGTTTTGACTACATCATAAAACTGACATTTTGGAATGTAATCCAAATACAGATAAATAAAATTGAACCGATATCAACAAATGTGCATCAGTGCCGGATCAGTTGGAGCTTGCAGGCTTAGAATTAATTTTCATGAACTGCCAACATCTTTCCTTGAGTTTACCCACAAAAATAATCTCAATGAAGAAAAAATTATATTTGAATATTAAATTTTCCATTAAATTTTGAGCTCTCACAAACACAAAAATATCTATTTTTGATATGATACCATGAAACCCAGTCTAGTAGTTTTGCTTTAAATTGCTAAAATATAAAACCTCTGATGCATATCCAAAGGTCAAACATCCTTGCCTGTCCTTCCATATTTTAGTGGGACAATCAGATATGGACTCACATGAATGCCATTTCTAAATAGATCAAGAACATATAGAGATAAGATAGACTGAAGGGTAAACTTGCCTCAATTGGCTATTCTTGAAAATTTGGGATGCATGGAAATGGTTTTACAAATGTACTTATGGAACAATCACTGGATGACATAGTGTTGCTGTCATAAGCTAAAAGTTAAGAAAATTAAATTGCCTAGATTTTATATAAATGGAGACTTTTGAACTTGGATAGAAGCAAAACCTGGGGAAGATATAATTTTTATTGGGATAAAAGTAAGAGTAACAAAATATTTATGATTTCAGGTTTGTAAAAATTATATTACAAACTGTAGGATTTTTTTTCCTGATAGAAACATGGACTATGTAGATTGAAAAGAAATTGGGAAAATTATTCTCACAGTTTAATTTCTATATCTGAAACAATTTCAGGAGGCAAAAGATATTTAGTATAGTTATTTGCATTATAATACTTCTCCAGTGGCAAAACTTCCTTTCTTTGTGCCTCCTTATTCCCTGTTAGTAATCTTCAGGCAGTGCTGAGTCTTTCAACGCCAAAAGTTTGGTTTTGGTCCCTTCCAAAATTTGTTGAAGACTCCACCCTGTTCTCCAGTAACATGGATGTACAGGCTGCATTGTTGTTATGCTAGCCATGCTGGGGTACTTAAACTTAAATTAATTAAATAAAACTAAAAATTTAGCTTCTCAGTTAACCACATTCTGATGCTGACCATGTTACCGTATTGGGTAGTACAGATATTCTAGGTGGAACCAAAAAACCCAGAATTTATTTATTAAAAGTTGTGTATTTATTCTCACATGTTTATACCTCAGTCACCTTCAAAGTACTCTCCATGTGATGCAATACACCTGTCAAGACATTGTTTCCACTGCTCAGAACGGTTTCGAACTCATCGATTTTAATGTCATTTAGTGCTTCTGCCTTTTTGTTTTACGTGTTCCACATCAGCCAAGTGTTTCCCTTTAGGACTACTTTCATACAAGGAAACAAACAAAAACAGACATTCAGGTTGAATGGGGTGAATAGAGAGGGTAGGGAACAGGGGTCATGCCATTTTTGGTTAAAAACTGCTGAACACTCAGCGTGGTGTGGGCAAGTGCCCTCATAAATCACCCATTATGAAACGGGCAAATGCATTGAAAGAGTCTTCAACAAAAAATTCACCGAAGCCTAATACAGCCTCTCACAACAATGTCAGCTGGTACACTGATACAGATGGGTTTCTAGAACACTCACCTAGTGGGGGAAGCCTATACTATGAGGGGCCTGCCCTCCAGAAGATAATTCTGGGTTTTTTTTGGGTCCCCTCATAGAACATTTGCTTTGATCACAGAAAGACATTTCATAGTACTGGAGAGAGGATGAGATTTGCTCTCAATAAGAAGCGATTCAAATCACATTAAACAAAGAATCTAATTCTCTATGTTTTCTCTAATGAATAACACTGAGGTAACAAAAAGTTTTGTTACAATGCTGTTTTGATTTTCCTTTCTTTCTGAGATAGGTATATCACTTGAGCATTGTGGGGTTCTTAATTTTTTATGCAGATGATCATTAAGTGGAGGTGTTAGTGAATTACCTGTGTCATAAAGGCCTCCTTTGTCCCTTAATTATGTTATTTGCATTCATCTTAAAATTATGTCATAAACATAAATTTGAAACCTTCACTTCTTTAGATTCAATGGTGCTATTTGATCACTCTCAAAATGAGCTGAATGGTTTCACATAAAGAAAGATGTGCCTGGCTTGTTTTTCATCCTCTCATGTTCTTAGCACCCCCAGCTACGAGGAATGAAAATGTAACCACCAAAGTTTTATACAAAGGGGTTCATTGTAAAAAGTATCCTGCCATGTCTCTAAGCAGATATCAAAAATTTCTAACACTGGACTAATTTAGAAAAATTATGACAGTGAAGGGGTGTTTGTAGCTTTTGTGGTGTCTGGTAATAAGTATTATCAATCATGTTTTAAAGTAAAAAATAGAATTTATATACTACACTATACACACACAAACCTTTCCTATTTATTCAGTGATATCAGTGATATGTACCCGTCTACAATAACAAATAAACTGTATACATCTTGGTATCTATGCCCCACAAAGAGCCTTTTCTCCCTTACTCTTGACCATGTTCGTTGAAGGTCAGCTTAAGGCACTGATCTTTATTCCCTTCAACCTCATGACCTAGGTTTTGGCGGCTCCTGTTTATTTTGGCAGTGGAGGAGAGGAGAATATGGCAAAACAGTCTCTGGCTATTAAAGCTCCTCCCCAGAAGTGACAAGCACCTTCCACTGACATTTCATTGGCCAAAAAATGCCCCAAAGCTGAACCTAATTTCAAGTCAGCAGGGAGGTGCAGTCCTATCATGTGCTGAGGAGAGAGCGAATATTTATGAACATTCAGCGTGACAACCACAGGTGGGAAAAATGCAGCATTTTAGAAAATATTTGTTTATACAACTTTTGATTCTAAAAAGTGAGAGAAAAGAAATAAGAAACTAAAGACATTTCAAGAAAGGAAAAGTTAATAAAATAACATTGCAGAAGGTAAACACAAATATTATCTCTTCTGCTAGAGAACTAATAAATAATAGGAGGTTGGGGATGTTATACTCTCTTTAACTGTGAATGAAACTTTTCATTCTGAGGGCTGCTTCAGGGACAAACATATCCCTTTGCCATGTCTCTGGATCCCCAAGATAACTTGGTTCGCTGATCCTTTCATCCTTTCTGTCCTATCTTTTTGAGATGTTGTCTCATCAGTCTATTTCATTCAGTTTCTCTGTCCTTGTATTTTGTCACTTTCCAAAGTGAATTGCTAACTGAATAATTTAACTAAAACTGTATCTACAGTGTAACAAAAGTCGGTTGAGTGAAAAAAGATTGTTCTAAACTTTCCACTTTCCACCCCCCAAATATCTGCTCTTGGGTGTCATTTATAACCAGCCTTGCTGTTGATGGGTCTCACGTTTAAATCTAATGTGTTTCTCTCTCTCTCCCTCCGTACACCTATAGAGCCGCGGTCTGTTACAAATTTACTTTGGCTTCACATTTTTCACAATGACACTTCAGGAAGAGCTATAGTCTAGTGAAGAATATGGCTTGAAACCCTCTTTTTAATTCAGTACTCAGTGGGCTGCTGCACTTGCAGGAACATATGACGAAATGTAAAAAGATAATAAAAATGGCCTCATTGAAGTTACCAGAGAATAAGCATTTTCAAATAAAATTTCCCAGACTGAAGCCACATCCACCCCACATTTCACTATCACTCTGGTAAATGGTTCCCCTGACCCCGTGGCTTCTATCAATCCCTGACTCTGTCACTGCAATCAGGGCAATCAGATTTGACTCTGGATGTTTAATTAAATCCAGAGCCCTTCAAGGTACTATTTGTAAACAAATGTAAATCTTTTTTTCATGCTGTAAAAAAATTAGTCTCCAAAATGGATTGCAAATTAGATTGAGTAGTTTGTTATACATTACATAGCTTACAAATACATTGTTCTATGTTTTTCTTTCTCTAATTCATTTTATAGTATCTAGTGAGAAAAGTTAATCTTGGTTCATGTTCTCATTATAAAGTGGACTACATATTGGTTTTTAAAAATTTAGAAAATAAAGCTTGTGTCAGAAAAATAACAACCCTATGTTACTGCAAAACATTAATTTGTATAGGAATCCTTATAATTGCATTCAAAATGCTACATTTATTTTCAAAGGTATTTTTTTGGTAAAGAGTTGAAATAATAAACAGATTTAATTATTCATTGGAACTTTGTGATAGAAATATGCGTCTCTCCCATTTAACCTTTCCTTTTCATTCTTCCTTCCAGCTGCCTGGCCCACCACGTAGCTGATTATTGCATCAGCGTCGTCCCTCCAGGCTCTTCAGTTCTGTTTATCCCATAGGTGGCTGTCTGGTGATGTCTTCATAAAACCAATTGTATAGTGTATTTTATGTATTCTTTTGCTACATAGTACTAGTCCTTGATTTCTGTCCAAGCTCAATCATATTTGTGAGACCATGCTGAAAATCTTATAATCTCCCTATTCTCTGTAAAGTTAAATGCAGTCCTCCGCCTTGCTTTCAGGGATTCCCTTAGTGTGATCTCAGCTTCTTTTTCTAATCTTTCCATATCTGTATTTGTACACAAATCTTGTGCCATAGTCAAGCCAATCTGCTCAGAGTGCCCTTTACTAACTTTTACTTAGTTTTTTTTTTGTTTGTTTGTTTGTTTTGTTTTGTTTTTACAAGGAAAGGCTTCTCCTTACTATCGTATGTTTGGGTAAATCCTACTCAGCTTTCTGGATTTCACCCAAAACAAAGTTTGCTTTCTATAAACTATGTACTATTACTTTTTTTGAAATAGCTTTATATTAAACACACAAATGTATATGTACATATGTTTTATGTTAATATATATGTGTGTATATATTTATATATAAATAATCTAGTAGTGTATATATATATGTCACTAAACTATTAAGAGGTCTTTTAAAATGAAGGCTTTCTTTTACAAGTGCTATGGTCTTATATATAAGTTTTTCATAATAACTTGTTAATCGGTGAATTTATGATAATAGGAAAATAAAGAAGTACAATTATCAACTAACTAATGATGGAATTATACTTCAACAAATTATATAATAAAGTGTTTTTCCACTTTGTTTTAGTTAAATTTCTATTCAGTTCTCAAAACTGGTTTTCAATATGGTTCTCAGATATTTGATTCTGTTTTACTTTGAGACTGATTTTAGCAACCACCAAAATGTTTAGAAAAAAAAGGATGAAACTATTGTTGCAGCATCTGGAAACAAGCCTTCTCTTCTATAACGCAGTACACTCTGGGATTTGCTGGAATTGGCATAATTAGTGTATTTTAATATTGTTTATACCATGAAATTTTTTCATTAAGTCTATTGACCCCATGCTAAGAAAGAAAATTATTTTTAATAAATAAAAATTTATCTACCAGTTGTCAGAAACTCTTGTATTTTACACGAGGGGCCTTTATTTTCCTCAAAATCTGCAGGATACCTGGCATGAAAGAAATAAAACCCTAATTTACTGACAAGTGTGTAAGCAAGACAGGAGTGAGGGGAAAGTGGTCTTGGGGATACTTTTATTAGTCTGTGTTTATTATTGGTCTACTTTATTAATGTCTAAGCTATGTTCAGAAAATAGCAAATCCAAGTTCACTTTCCAACCTTCTAAGTATGGGTGAATTTGTTTAGTTTTTTGACATTTAGACTTATCAGGCATGAATGCATAGGATGGTAGTTAGTTTGTCCTCCAACTGCCAAAAATATTAAATTGCTTTCAGAGGTGATAGACTCCAGAGGTGGTTGGAGAACTCCCTTGAAAGTAAGATGTTATGCAAATGTTTTCAGGTGCCTCTGACAATAGGAGGTTATTTGATTTCACATTGTCTGGGTGGGGACAACATTTTATAGAAATACCTGTCATTTTATGATGTTCTCTGTTATATATATAGAGAGAGACTATTTCAAATTCAGAAACTGCACAGCAAAGAAAATCTTCAACAAAATGAAAAGACAATCTATTAAATGTGAGAAGCTATTTTCAAATCTTATATCTGCTAAGGTGTTAATACCCAAAATATGTAAAGAATGCATATAACCCAGAAGCAAAAATAATCCAATTTTTTAAAAAAATGGGCAAAGGACTGAATAGACCTTTCTTAACCCCAAAGAGGACATACTTGTAAGAGGCCAACAGACACATGAAAAGATGCTCAACATCACTAATCATCAGAGAGAAGCAAATCAAAGCCACAGCTGATAGCATCTCACACCTGTTAGAATGGATATTATCAAAAAGATAAGAAATAATAAGTGTTGATGAGGATGTGGAGAAAAGAGAACCCTTTTGCACTGTTAGTGGGAATGTAAATCGGTGCAGCCACTATGAATAATAATATGGAGATTCCTCAAAAAAATTAAAAAGAGAACTACCATATGATCCAGCAATTCCATTGCTGGGTATTTATCTGCAGAAAAGGAAAACATTAATTCAAAAAGACATACACAACCCCATCCATGTTCATTGCAACATTGCTTATAATAGCCATAACATGAAAACAACCTAAGGATCTATAGATAAAGAAAATGTGGGCCTTCAGGGCATTATGCTAAGAGAAGTAAGCCCCAAAGAGAATGAGGACACCATATGATCTCACTCATATGTCAGATCTTAAAAAAACACATAAGAAAACAAGCTCATAGATACAGGGAAGTGATTGGTGGTTGCCAGAGGCAATCAGTGGGGCTGGGCTGAATGAGGATGTAATTTAGAGCTTGGTGACTATAATTAATAATAATGTAGTACATATTGTAGTGAAAGCTTCTATCAGAGTAGCTCTTAAAAGACCTTATCACAGGAAAACACATTTTTTGTATGTATGATGACAGATGTTAATCATACTTATTTAGTGATCACTTTACAATGTGTAATGTTATATGTCAATTATACCTCAATGAAAAACCCTCCCCCACCCCCAAAAAAGAAAGATGAGGAAGGAGGACGAAGACCAGGTAGAGAATAAACTGCAGAATACTCATAAAAGGCAAACTCATAATAATAGGTGATTCAGTGGGGAAAGTATGTTTGTGGTAATTTTATAGTGTAATCTTTTCCTTCTGTGAAAGATTTGTACCTATAAACTCTTTAAACTTTATGGGCATATTTGAGGAGATGTATGTACTATGAATGATACTTTGAACTCTGTTGCTATGTGGTATGCAAGTCGTTCTGGAAGACAAGTGTCCAAAGGATCCTTTGATTTGCTGTAAATCTCACAGAGCTCAGTATTTGCCTCTTCCAAAAGAAATGTCTCTGGCCCCACAGGTGCAGCATATTCTTTGCTTATAATCTCAGCAAATGCATCTCTCCTAGAAGCACCTGCTAAACCCTAGGTATTCTGCTGCCTGGAATCTTCCTCATGACACAGTGATATGATAGCAGAAGTCAAAAGTCAAATAACCTCCGAGCCCCGATCCTATCTCTCCCCCGTAGTGCAGAGTAATTCTGAGCAAGTTTATGAAACTCTTTTTGCTTAAGTAAGCCCTGTGGATAAGTTAACCTACGAATGTTAGCTTCTTCAGATCCAAAATGGGTATTATAAAACCTGCCTTTCTGGTTGTGGTAAGTATGATGTCTGCCTGAACTAATGCAAGATACAAAGAACATGTTACCTCATGGCTATTTCTTCACTGCCCTGCCTTTGTTACTGGGGTATTGCAACATGTTTCCTTCTCTTCTTCCTATTGCCTCTGTCACATAACATCTCTCCTTCTAGTTCATGTGAAACTATTACATGAAGTTAGAATCTAAAAATGGAGGGATTGAACTATTCAGAAAGATACTCTCACCCTCCCATTCTCAAAGAAAACACCTGAGGTATGTTTGCATGTATGTACCTATCTATCTAAAGTAATCTAAAGTCAACAGTATCTTCACCTAAGGATTCCTCTTGTTAATACTTCGTTATATGCTCCTTAATATGAAATTATATATCTATAAATTTTATCTTGCTTCATCCATATAACCTTTTAAGAAATTCCTATGATGCCAGGGGAATACTGTGGAAAAATAAATTAAAACTACCAGGTATAACTGTGTTCCAGACAATAGGGATTGGGAAAGTTTTTGACAAACTGGGAGTTCATGACTTATTGATAGAAAGGGCCACTACTCAGATCTGACAATTGTGGCCAGACTGGATTTGTAATTGTTTAAGAGAAACAGTAACAATCAGTATATATTAGCAATTCCAGCCATGTTTAACAATGTGATTCCCCACTCACAGGATAAGTGGGGCCTGCCTTACCAGCAACTAAGCACTAACATTTCAAAAATTCTTTGCTAATTTGATAAAATTGGTATTTACTTTTTTGCAAAATAATGAGGATGAGAATTGTTTTTATTTGTAATTTTAATTTCTTCTTTTTTAATTACCTGATTATATGCTCAACTTGCTTTACTTCCAGAGTAATTTCTTTTTTCAATTTGTATAACTTTTCTATGTATTTAGGGTAAATATTTTTCAGGATCTTACCTTAATCATCACGACAGAGACCAAACACCTGAGCAAGACACATTCAAGCATCTTTTTTTTAAAATATATTTTATTGATTATGCTATTACAGTTGTCCTATCATCCCCCCTTCATTCCCCTCCACCCTGAACACCCTCTCCCACCCACATTCCCCCCCTTTACTTCAGTCCATGTGTCATAAGTTCTTTGCTTCTACATTTCCCATACTATTCTTGCCCTCCCCGTCTATTTTCTATCTACCTTCATTGCTACTTATTCTTCGTATCTTTCCCCCACTCTCCTCCATCTTTAAATCAGGTTCCACCCATCCCTCAGGTTTCAGACCACCACACCCTAACTCAGTACATCACAACCTACTCTCCACCCTCCCCCAGCTTCTGACCTTGGCAACAGCTGTTTTGGTCTTTGACTGAAATGCATTCTCTCTCATCGGTTTTGTGAATTCCTATCCCTGTTCAGACAAAGCTTTTCAATGTTCTCAAAAGTGTACAGACTTTTCAGGCAACCAAACATTGCATTTGAGTTTTGTCACTGACTAGTCTCAGTTCCAGTTATTCAACCTCATCTGAGTTTTGACACCTGAAAAATGAGTATAACCATGCCTAATTATCCTCAGTGAGGTCAAATCAGATGGTATATGCAAAGTGTCTAGGACAGTACTTGGTTTCTAGCAAGTGCTCATCAAAAGATATTATGTGTGACTATTTTTTCTGGAACTTCCTCATCCTGTAACTGACTACACTATGATGCATGAAAAGTACTCTTCCAAACATGAAATTTTCTACTTTGTCTGTTAGAGTTTCCTATTTGTTTTTCTTTTGTTTTAATGTGTGAGAAGCAGATCATTTGACCATTGCCAGTTCTATTTGACAAAACAAAATATAAAATAAGTTCTGTGATTTCATAAAGAGTTTTACATGTTTTGTTTACTTTATACTATTTCACTATGTTATCTGCTATACTTAAAAGTCTCTACAACTTCCTCCAGGTATACTGGAGAAAAATCATCATTAGCCTATCAGAGCTGCTAAGTCAAGGGTTCCTCATGGCACCAACAACATTCAAGTAGAAATTTCCCCCCAGATGAAGAGGGTAATGTAATACCAGCTTCCAGGTGCCTTTGTAGCATCTGCAAGCACTGCTAGATGGAATATAAGTAATTAAAATAAACAACTCTTCAGCCCCTCACTGACTGGAGTTAACCGGAATTTACAGGGTTATGGCTACTCCCTCCAAAGGTGGGTGAGTGCACAGAGGAAACCTGCAACTCCAAATGTGGAACTGTGCTATTAAAAATGAGATTCCAAGGTAAAAGGAGTAGTTACATCAACTTCTACTCATAGAGACAAGGTTAGAGGGCTGTAAATACTTGAAATACTTTTTTTCTGGTTTCAACAAGAAAAATGTAATAAGTGTTCAGATTGCCATTATGAGGTTGTCAGAGCAAAATTAGTACAAAATGCACTGCAAGACACAGACTGTTCAGAACTTACCGATGCGTGAAATCAGAATTAGGCCAAATGCTAGAATCAGGAAGAAAGCTGGTAAGCATTTGTTTGCAACTATTGAAGAGTCAATAAAAATATTAATATCTTTTGCCAAAATTGTATCTAAGTTTAAGTAAAGTCTAAAGGGAATGTACTAAGGCTAATTATGCTTTACTTATTGATTTCAAAGAGTTTATTAACATTACAAAACTATTTCACATTAAAAATAACATATTGATTCAAATATATTCAAGGGAACTCACCAAGGACTGTATATTCTAATTCATTTAATCAGAAGTTAGAGCTGGAAGTCCAAGTGTATTATTTTAGAGACAAGGGGACCAGCATTTAAAAAGGTGAAGCAAATTAATTGTTAAGGAGATTATAGGGAGAATTCTTATATTTGGTTAGAGTAAAATGAACTTTAAACTTAATGATTTGATTATTCTGTCTTGCAGGAAATCACACAGCTAGTTAGAGACAGAATCTATGTCTCTCAATTAATTGCATTATGTCTGGTGCTGATGTCGAGAATGTTGGTAACACAGCAGGAAGAAAAGTCACATGCTATGACCCAGTATCACTACCACTAATTAAAAATATCTCCTGAGTAAACTATTTTATCCCTTAAGATATGTAAAATGTATAATAAAGCATACATTTTAGTAATCTCTGTTTTTTCAAATATTTTCTCTCAGTGCTCAGATTCTTGATAAATCCTAAATTACTCTTCAGTTTTTAACCTATTTTTTTTTTTACTACATTTGTCACTGTTTTGCTTCTTTTCTTCCTTAAATTTTCTCTTTGTGAACTCTGGAAAACTACATTTTCAGGATTTTCTCTCACTTTTCTTATTCCATAGTTCCTACTTTCCTTCTGTTTCTTCATCTTCCCTCCTTCCTAAATATGGTAGCATGTCTCCAAACTTCGCGACACTTTGAGGTCTGTGTGCATCACAGCCAGAATACACTGTTTGTCTGAAGGTGAGAGACCCCAATGTGTTTTTCTGTTGCTAGCGTTTTCCACTAACCTTTCCTAAATGTTACTTATCATGTTGTTCTTTACTCATGTATACTAATGTGCTGAGCTGACACATCTCAGTTAGCTTCAATCATCATCAGGGCCACTCACACCCGTTTGCTCGTACCCCACATTCTATTCACGTGAGAGTCCTACTGTCACAGGGACACACTGCCGTTTCCATTTCATGCATTAGATTGTGTTATTTCCCTTATCTGAAGTGTCTTCTTTTCTTCAGCCAAACCAAGTGCTACCGCTCATTCCAGCAGTGGTTAAAATCCTGTACCTTCCACAGCATCTTTCTTTTTTTATTTATTGTTGTTCAACCACAGTTGTCTCCATTTCCCCCCCTTACTGCTAACCCCTACCCCAGCCATCCCCACCTCCCACCCCTGACCCCACCTCCCTTTGGTTTTGTCCATGTGTCTTTTATAGTTGTTCCTGAAAACCCTTTCCCCTTTTCCCTCCATTATCCCCTCCCACCTCCCCTCTGGTTACTGTTACTTTGTTCTTAATTTCAATGTCTCTTCCATAGCATCTTTCTGATGACTTGCAGATATCTGAGCCGTGTTGCCATAGGCAAAGCAGTGAATCCATCTTATTCATAAATTAGACTCTAAATATAATTTGCAAGTTCATGTCAAGCAAATTAAACAGATTAGTGAGCCAGTAGCTGGACTTTCCCCCTTCTCACGCATCAAGTCCTGTAATTACACATGCTGCCAAGTTCCTAAGACACAGGTTGTTCCAGAGATACACAAGCTATCGCACACATAACACAAACCAAGAGGAAATCTAAACTATTATTTTCCTTCATCTAATAGCTTCCTGTGAAACAGTATATTTGGTTAGACTCATTAATTTAATTAACTAATCATGAAATAAACTAAGATTGCTTGAGTATTTACCAAGTGCCAGGTAGACCAATAGCAAATAATCTACAGATACCATCCTAAAGGCATTTACCGAGTAGTAGAGGAAAAAAGATAAATAATTAAGCATCTAATGATAATTGTGTCGCAGCCTATGAAGGCCAGGCAGATCCACTCTCGCTTCCTGGATACGGAAGAGAATGAGCGGAGCCCAGGGGGTGCTTGACATACCTTTATTCACGGGTGGGCAAGCCATGCACGCTGCAAGCTGCATGTCTTACTAGTGAGCAGCGCTACTTGTTTAAGTACTAGAGGGGAACAAAGCTGGACACATGCTGGAACATTACATGACATAACATATCATAATTCTGTGTGTGCGAGCCCACTTCATGTTATGGGAGCAGTTTATCAGACCCAGTCTCAAGGCTATGAGAACACTGGCTATCAGGCCCCTCCAAGGCTATGGGAACACTGTTTCCCTTAGCTACCCAGACACCTGGGCGAGGAAGACAGACTGCCTGCACTTAACCTACAATAATAAAAAAAAATCTAGGTGATATGGTAGAGGTGTGCTGGGCACCAGCTGAAAAGGGGAGTGAGTTGGTCATAGAAAGCCTTCCAGAGGGGTCAGGTCCAAGAAGAGTCCTATTATGTGCTCAGTATTTACCTGGACACTGGAGACCAGATGAAATACTGAGAAATGCACATGCAAAACCTAAGACTTCAAACAAAACCACTTCATATCCCAGCACAAAATGTATATAGTACTCGGTTAGAAACAATATTATTGGAACTAGTTTCCTAGCTTTAGAACACACAGCCAATCAAAAATCAGCAAATCAGAAATGGACTTGTGTTGTTTGAGGCAGGAGTCACACTGAGATAAAATATAAAAATGTACAAAATAAATAACTGGAGCTAAAGGGGTGAGGGTTTTTTAGTAATGGAGAACAAAACCCTCACATTGCAGTAGGCCACAAGAAAATACTTTGTTCAAGATAAATGAGCAAACAAAACAGAAACAAACTCACAGATACAGAGAACAACTTGATGGTTTCCAGATAGCAGGAGGTTTGGGGGGGTGGTGAAAAGGTGAAGGGATTAAGTAGTACAATTGCTGGTTATAAAAAGTTCTAGGATGTAAATTACAGCATAGTAAATAATATTCCAATAACTATGTAGAGTGACAGATGGATACTAGACTTATTGGGGTGATCATTTCATAATTTATGTAAATGTTTAATCACTATATTGCACACCTGAAGCTAATATAATACTGTATGCCAACTATAATTGAAAAAATACAAAAAATAATTTAAAGAGAAAATAAAACAAAAACAACAAACACAAAATAGTTTGTTCATTAACTGATTTAGGAAAACAAAAATTACTGACTGCATGCTAGATGTGGAGGACTGTGTTAAATAAAGGAGATAAAAGGTAAAAACCACCGAAGTCAGATAATCAGACAACTTAGTGGAACCAATGTGATAAGTGCTGTGAATAAAATATAGGCCAAGTATCCTGGGAACACAGAGGAGGTAGTGATTAATTCTGTAGGTGGGGATATATCACAAAGAAGGTAATTGGAAACTGTAAATTGAATAATTTTAGCAGAGGGAAAAAAAGGAAAGGCCATTATAGACAGAGAGGGAGAGAGTAAGCAGAAACCAGAAAGAATAAGCATTCAGAAACATTCAAGTACTTGGAATATTTGAAGAACAGCCATGTAGGCTTGCATAGTTATCACCTCATGATGTACAGTGCTTTATAAGATACCTTAAATCCCTTGAAACAAAGCAGGGCATAACCAACAAACCAACTAACTAACTAACTATAAGCAAGCATACTGCTGGAGGACGCAGACGGTTGGGTAGGCTGATCTGATGCTAGGAGCTACTTAGTCACTTAGATTAAGTATCAAGGATGATTTTAGTGTCCCGAAGAGAATAATACATTAAGTGTCAGGAAATCCTGATACTTGCTTGGGTAACCAATCATCACAGTTAATTTGGAATGTGGGATTTCAGTTCCATAACTAGCACAGGCCTGGGCGAACTGGGATGGTTGGTCACCGTAGCTCTGCCATCAACTTATCAGTCACTTGACTCTCTAGGTCTCAGTGGTTTTTTTTAAACTATTATCAAAGTAACTAAAATAAATTTTCTGTAGAAATTCTTCCAGGTCTATGATACATTACTGATGAAACTGGCATCAAATATTCCCCTCTTTTAAATTAAATTTTATTTTTATTGTATTTTTTCCATTACCATTTATGCCTTCTATACCCTCTTCCATCTCCCCCACACCCCTGCAATTAATCACCACATTGTTGGTCCGTGCCCATGAGTTCTCTCTCTCTCTCTCTCTTTTTTTGCCTGATCCCTCTATCATTTCCTTTTGCAATGTGACTCTGTAGTTCCTCCCACTTATCTATTCCCCACTCTGAATCTGGGCTGCTTTTATGACTTTCTTTGACCAGTAAAATGCAACAGAAGTGATGGGTCCCATTCCGAGCTCAGACTTTAAGAAACCTTACAAGACTTTTATTCATTCTCTTAAAACCCTGCCTATAGCCCAGTCAATAATCCTAGTTAATCTGCTAGAAAATGACAGAATATGAAGGCTGGAGTTAAGTCAGCCCAGTTGTGCTGGACAGGTGAGATAGATGTAATGAGAGATGCTTAAAAAATACCCACTAAGATCAGAAAAACTCCTGACCCTACCGCCACTGACTGTAGGCAAATGTCGCAACTTGGCAGAATAACTACAATGCTGTCCCCCAAACTGCTGAGCAATACTAAATAATTATCACTTGAAATCATTGAGTTTAGGGGTGGTTTGTGGTGCAGAAACAGATCTAAAAAGTAATTTCTAAATTCAAGGTAAAAGGTCTGCTGACACTAATCTGATCTGAAATGGATGGTATTCCAATAAGGAGAATCACAGGGACAAGGGTTGTGACTAAGGTTTCTTAATAAAGTAAACCTAAAACACCAAGGAAGAGATAAGCACAACACAGCACAGGACAACAAGCTGTTGTGAATATGGGTACACTGGTCAGAAGAGAGCTCCCTTACCCGAAAAGGTCATATTCGTAGGATCCTAATATTATTCATATTTCTGAAGTATTCTGCAAGTCAGTGTGATGATCAATACAGATATTTATATACTACAAATAATCACCACTTCTTATGTCATCTTTGAATATTAAAAAAAGAGAATACTCACTTCATGACCTCTTTGTAATAGCTATAGTTCACAGTGAGATGTCCCTGGCTAATCAGACACAAGCTTTAAAATCCTGCAGCAGTGTGCCCAGGCTTAACCAATAATGCAAACAGACTAGAGAGAGAATGTGCAGTCCATTTATAGAAGACGACTTTTAGCTCATGGAACTAACCTGTGAGCTAGCTCATCTTCATAGAATGTTGGTAATTGTGACAATGGGACAAATGAAAGATTTTTTAAATGCTCCCCAATTAAATTTCTTTTCAAATGCTCAAGTCCGTCGTTTGACATGCACTCACAGTTGCAATTGACCTGCTATTGAAGAAAAATACATAAGAATAACAGAGACTGTAATTTTACCTTTAATACAGAATGTGCATTCTGTCTCATTACATGAAAAATGAATAGCTGTTTTTAATAATATATCTTGTGACAATGCATGAATCTTTCAATCCCTAAAAATTTAAGTAACACTCCATTTATTATTTCTAAAGAACTTTTTGTTCCAAGATTTCTAAATGATTTTCCAATGAATGTTAAATCTAGACATCATCTGTCATTCCTATACTCTACTCTTCGTTTTGATCTCAGTAGTACCAAAATTTGATTTATCTTATCACATTATTCATTTGCCTGTCATTCAAGCTTTGTATGATTTCTACTCCTTTCAGTCAATTGCCAGGAATAGCCTCTTTTATTCTGTTTTCTTTTCTTTTTTTTTTTAACTAACATTCCTCCATAAAGGCACAATGACAATCTGCATCCAGAAAACCATTTCTTTTTAATTCTAACCTCCCTTTATTCTCATGGAAAATAAACCTGATTCTCATTATATAAGGGCAGTATGGCATTCTGGGAAAAACTGCTGGAATTTAGGAGAGACAGGAGACAAAATTTGAACAAATCATTTTGCTTCTTTTCTCTTCAGTTTTATTTTCTGTAAAATGAAGAAGCTGGACTGAATGATATCTAAGATTTCTTTCATCTTGAAGAGTATTTGCTTCCTTATACATGGAAGGTATTGAGGGGATTATGGTTTGTTAGAATTACACAAGTATTTCTTGCCCCAGAGTGGCTTTGGAAAAAGAGAATTTAGATAGTATTTAATGGTTAAGAAAAATAATATACTGAGCTTTATTTTTTCCCAGTTAAAGTTTATTGACTCCTATTCCCTTAAAGAGGGTAGCCTGACATTGAAAGACAAATGAACAAGAGCAGAGACAGGGAAGGCTGGATTTTGGTGCCAAGGAAACTCAAGCACCAACTTACACCATACACAAAATTAAATTCAAGGTGGATAAAAGACTTAAATATAAGTCATGACACCATTAAAGTCCTAGAGGAGAACATAGGCAGGGAAATATCAGATATTTCATGCAGCAATATTTTCACTGATATGTCCCCTAGAGCAAGGGACATAAAGGAAAGAATAAACAAAGGGGATCTCATCAAAATAAAATGCTTCTGCACAGTTAAGGAAAACAGCATTAAAATAAAAAGAGAACCAACCATATGGGGAAACATATTTGCCATGATACCTCAGACAAGGATTTAATATGCAAAATATATAAAGAACTCACACAACTTCACTCTAAGAAGAAAAGCAACCCAATTAAAAAATATGCAAAGGAATTGAAGAGACACTTCTCCAAGGAGGATGTACAGAGGATCCAGAAACACATGAAAAGATGCTCAATATCGATAGCTATCAGAGAGATGCAAATTAAAACCACAATGAGATACCACTTCACAACAGACAGAATGGCCATCATAAATAAAACAACAGACAACAAGTGTTGGAGAGGTTGTGGAGAAAAGGGAACACTGTTGGTGGGATTGCAGACTAGTACGACCACTGTGGAAAACAGTATGGAACTTCCTCAGGAAACTAAAAATGGATCTGCCTTTTGACCCAGCAATTCCACTGCTAGGATTATATCCTAAGAACCCTGAAACACCAATTCAAAAAAACTTATGCACCCCAATGTTCATAGCAGCACAATTTACAATAGCTAAGTGCAGGAAGCATCCTAGGTGCCCATCAGAAAATGAATGGATCAAAAAGCTATGGTACATTTACACAATGGAATACTACACAGCAGAAAGAAAGAAGGAGCTCCTACCCTTTGCAACAGCATGGATGGAGTTGGAAAGCATTATGCTAAGCGAAATAAGCCAGGCAGTGAAAGACAAATGCCATATGATCTCACCTTTAACAGGATCCAAATCAAGAAAACAAACAAACAAGCAAAATATAACCAAAGACACTGAAATTGAGAACAGGCTGACAGTGACCAGAAGGAAGAAGGGAGGGAATTTCAGGGGAAAAGGGGAAGGGTTTACAGGAACAAGTATAAAGGACACATGGACAATAACAAGGGGCGGGTAGAAATGGGAGGGAGGTGCGGAGGACTGGGGGGTGGGCTGGGATGGGGATAAAAGTCAGAAAACTGTACTTGAACAATAATTTTAAAAAAATTAAAAAAAGAAACAGCCTCCTAGACACTGTTCTTCTATGGTCACTGTGTTTACTTTAGTGGCTTGAAGAAGCTTTCCCATCAACTGTGGGGATTTCTTTATTTACTCTTAAGTAAGTATAGAACTTAAGTATGGAACTTAAAGAACTTTCTTCCTTCTCTCTCCCTGTGGTTACATGACAAGAAGTAGTTACATGGAAAGTGATGTGTAGTTATTGCTCTGGGATACCAGTAAAAATTTTAGAGTAGACCAAGATGCTGATAGAAAATAACTTTCTAGGTAGATTAATATTACATGATAAGATATACAGTTTACATTTTAGTATAGGTGAACTTGGAAGGTGGATTTAAGTCAACAGGCTGAGATAATCCAAGAATGATGTAGTAGTCAGCATTTATAGGTTTTTGTGACCAATAAGGGTTAGAAGAGAGAAATCAGTCAAGGAAGAATATTATTTCAAGCCTATGAATGGTAGAAAAATGGTAGGCATAGTGACAGAGCTCCAGGTAGGAGGGAGATCAGGTTTCAAAGGATAGGTGAGACATGTCCACACATTAGGCAATGTGAAGGGCTCCAAGTGAGAGGGTCCCTGGATGGAGGTGTGTAGCCATCAATGTGTGAATAAATGGGTGTTGAACATGAGCTGTACATTTTGCTGCACTAAACATCCTGAACCCATCATCTCTTCTAATTCTTGAAAATCTGTGAAATGGATGTGACTACACTCTCCTTCTTGTAAATGCAGAAAACGGGGCTTGTAAAGATTAAAGAACTTGCCTGGGGCCACACAGCAAGCAAATAGCCTAGTGACTGGACTGACTGAAAAATGTGTGGGGCCCAGACCAAAACAAAATCATGTGGACCTTATTGTTAAAAAAGTCATTAAAAATTTCAATTTGGTGACAGTAAAGCGATAAACCAAACACGGAACCCTTTTCAGTGTGGCGCATTGTGCACCTGCTCAGGTGGATGCCAAGGGAGCCGGCTGTGTCAGCCCGCGATTTACCCCACACCTACAGAGTTCACAGCTGGCACCCTGGCCTCCACCTCGTATTCTTGTTCCTGTCGAATGGGGAGTGGAATCATTTTAACAATTATTATGACCAGACATAAAGATATTGACAACAGCCATTTGCTAAAATGTATTTGAAACATATGACCTGAAGAAATATTTAAATATAACACCAAAGGCAAATATGTGGATAAAAGCTGACTGAAGTATTTTCTGTGATTTTTTTCTTCCTGGGGCTTGAAAAGACATCAGAAATACAGCCTGGAAGTTTAAAATATGAAGCCTTACATATAAACCTGGTCTGAGCCTAAATTTGAGACTAAATTATTATTTTGGGGTGTGGTGCTGAAAGAAATAGTATCTCATTTGTCAATCCACTTCAAACATCACTTTACACTTTAATATTCAAACAGAACCTCTTGTTTAAGAACAGCTATTTAAAATAAGACAAATTTGAATTCAACTATATAGAATGAACCCATGCACATTACAGGTATATTTGCATATGTAGCATGAGGATCAACGGTGATGTGTAAGAAGTTGCCTTTCATTATGCACATCTAGACACCAGAAAATTAAATATGGGTTTGCATTAGACTGTTCCAAGACATTAGGAATTCTTAATAAATAAAGAACAATTATAGTAAGAATTCTAGACACTTCCATCCAAAAGCACATTCCGGGTTATTGTCAGAGATTCAATATAAATTAAGACACTTAGTAATTTCAGAAAGAAACATCTGATAGTATATATTTATTCTCTAAGTTGGAATTTTGCTTTTTACCTCATATCCTCTTAGTATATTAATTCTTTATGGAATACCCTTTTTCTAATAAGCAAAGTGGAGAAAGCATGCTACAATACAGATGCTTTGCTAAGATGTTTAGACCACTGAAATGAAAGTGTTATATATTTGTTTACATTCACTAATTTTTAAATACATTTGTCAAAAGGGATGATGAAGAGTCATCCTTCCCTCCCTCCTTCTGTCCCTCCCTCTCTCTCTGGTGTGGGTTAGGGGGAAGGGAATGAAAGTGATACCACGCAGAAGAGAGGTGCATTGGCTCCTGAAACACAGCATCACCTCTCCTGCCTAACACACAGGTCTTTATTCCAGTGATTAGGAGAATAACATCATGATTTAAACATTTTATAAAATTTTATAAACACAATTTAAGCCTGAAACTGCATGAAAATATTTACTCATAAAAGTCAAGGATAGTGAGAAAGCTAACACATTTTAAAATGCCACTTTAAGCCCCTGGCTAGGTAGCTCAGTTGGTTAGAGCATTGTCCCAATATGCCAAGGTTAGGGTTTGGTCCCCGGTAGAGCATAGGTCAACTGATTATTCATGCAGCACATGTGAGGGGGCAGACAGATTGGATTAAAGTCATGTGCCGAGTAAGATTCCGAGGGGAGTGTGAGTAGTGATCCAGTTGCCATCAGGGGGAGAAGCAAGAAGACACACAGTGAGATGCAGAGGTGGAGAGAAAGGAAAGGTTCTGGCCAAGGTAGGAGCATTCAGGGGGTTGCCCCAGGGGCATAGCTAATGACTATTAGCTAATAGTCATAGCTAGTAAAGTTTCTAGATCTGCCTGGTCCTGGGCAACTATCTAGTTCAGTCTCTTGGAGACCTAGCTCCCCTACCTGTCTTTTATCTTTTTACCTGAGAGCTTCCTGACTCTCTCATTGCCACGTGTAGCCATATGATTAATTCCCATTATTTGAGAAAGCCTAAGCATGCCTGGTTTCATGTAAACAAAGGTCCTGACACAAGTTATAAATAAACTGCATAATTGGAGTTAACTGGTACAAACCAGGAGTATGAAACTGTTCAGTTCACTCTTTTGGAGGGGAAGTGCTAATCCTGAATGGCTGTTTCTTTTTCTTTAAGCCTGTAAAGAATTTTTTAAAATATATTTTATTGATTATGCTATTACAGTTGTTCCATTTTCCCCCCTTCACTCCCCTCCACCCTGCATACCCTCTCCCACCCACATTCTCCTCTTTTAGTTCATGTCCATGTGTAATACTTGTAAGTTCTTTAGCTTCTACATTTCCCATACTATTCTTACCCTCCCCCTGTCTATTTTATACCTACCATCTATGCTACTTATTTTCTGTAACTTTTCCCTCACTCCCCTGTTGCTAACCCTCCATGTGATCTCCATTTCTGTGGTTCTGTTCCTGTTCTAGTTGTTTGCTTAGCTTGTTTTTGTTTTTGTTTTAGGTGTGGTTGTTAATAATTGTGACTTTGTTGTCATTTTACTGTACATGTTTTTATCTTCTTTTTCTTAGATAAATCTCTTTAACATTTCATATAATAAGGGCTTGGTGATGATGAACTCCTTTAACTTGACCTTATCTGAGAAGCACTTTATCTGCCCTTCCATTCTAAATAAAAGCTTTGCTGGAGTGAGCAATCTGGGATGTAGTTCCTTGTCTTTCATGACTTGGAATACTTCTTTCCATCCCCTTCTTGCCTGTAAGGTCTCTTTTGAGAAATTAGCTGACAGTCTGATGGGAACTCCTTTGTAGGTAA